>JAKELG010000660.1:0-16944 GCA_021527035.1 Lactarius vividus
TCGAGGATCGGACTCCTCGTCGTCGCCGAGAGCTGCGCGAAGCCTATCAACTTCGGGCGTCGTAAGGGGGGTGCGGTTGAGGCGTTGACCATCTTCGGTGACGAGCCACCAGCTGGCAACGTTGCTGGTGTCGGCGGTGTGTTCGGCGGGGACGAGACTTTGTAAGGCGGTGATGAGCTCTTGACTGGTGATAGGGCCCGTGTTTGAGGCAACGCGTGCAATGGCGTCGGCAGCAGAGGGAATGGACATTGTGTGGAAGAGGGATGAGAGGAAGCCAGGATGTGTGAGTGGAGAGGGGGATGGGGTTTCCGATGACACCCTTCGGGTTTTTAAGTTGTTGGTAGATCGGGATTCAATGATTTGTACTCAGCTATGGCGTCGTCGGCGAATACGTCATCTTTATCGACCCACTGGTTCTCCGAGTCGGGGTATCCCTTCCATTTGATCAGGTACTGCAGGGTCTTCTCTGCCGAAATGCCGGTGATCCAGAACCTTCTCGACCTCGTATTCCTCTTCCCCTTCTACCAAATCTGGTGGTGGCGCTGGAAGTTTTCTCCGTGCATGAGCGTTTCACGATAAGGTGTGAGAAGATCGATGTGGAACACCGGTGTATACTCCATTGTGGGAAGCTCCAATTGATAGTTTACGGGTGACAGGACTCGTGTGATCTTGAAGGGTCCATGCCGTCTTGCTGCTAGCTTAGGCGTCGGCTGATTGGGTCCTTAGGTGACGTCCTTCCAGCCATACGTAGTCTCCAACGCGGAGTTGGGAGTTTAGGCGTATATCCCTATGTTTTACCCACATCGATTGTGCCTTTTTGATAAGGTCAGGGGCCTCTTTCCGGGCTTCTCGGAATTGTTCCAGCCTTGTGGTGACTGTGGGATAGGAGACGGCTTATCGAGCCAATCAGCGCGTGGGTCATACCCCTAAGGAGAGAGAACGGGGACTTCCTTGTTGCCTCGTGGGGCCAGTTGTTGTGTGCGAATTCTGCTATTGGTAGGAAGGCCGCCCAGTTGTCTTGGCGTTCATTTGCCCAAAAGCGGAGATATTGCTAACCACTGATTGGTGCGTTCTGATTGTCCATCTGTTCTAGGGTGATACGCCGTGGAGATGTTCTGTTGAATTCCCAGGACTCGGCAAGCTCTCGTGTGAATTTGGAGGCAAATCGGGGATCCCGGTCACTAATGATCTTCGATGGTAGTCCGAAGCGTTTTTGAAGACGTGCATCGCGTAGAGTCCCGCTGTTTCTTCTGCCGTGATTTCCTCGTTACAGGGGATGAATACCGAGGCTTTGCTGCAGTCGTGGTCTGTTACTGTTAGGATGTATCGTACCCTTGTGACATTGGAAGTTTGGTGATGAAATCAAGGGCTATCGTTTCAAACGGCAGGCGTCGTCTTTTTGGCGTTATGGGTACAAGCGGGGCTTTCGTAGGTCGGGTGTTGACTTTGTGTCGCTGCATTCGCGCACATCCTTGTACATAGTTCGGACGTCCAGTTTCAGCTCTGGCCACCAGTACCTTCGTTCTACCAGTCTTGTGGTTCACGCAATTCCGGGTGTCCGTTGTACCGGGGGGTCGTGATGTGCGGCGATGAGTTTCGTTTCGTCGTCTAGTGATCCTGTAATGACGTACTTTCCTTGTCTGTACCATGCTCCGTTTACGAACTTCAGCTGCTGGGGGTCTACCCAGTACCGCAGAGTGAGTTCCGTTGCGGTGGGTCTCGAGCCGCTTGTACCACCGTTGTTCGCACGAAGACGTCTTCTGGTAGTACCACTACATCTTCGTTATCCCGTTCTCCTTGGTCGTAGTCGGGTCGTCTGGATAGTGCGTCGGCGCGACCGTTTTTTCTTTCCTTGTGGGATGTGGTGAATCTCGAAGTGTATTCCATGAGCTCTAGTACTTCCCTGGCGACCCTTCGGCTGATCTTCTGTGGTAGTTTCCAGTACTGGAGATTCATGTGGTCGGAATAGATTTTGATCTTGTGCGGCGAACCAGCTAGCAGGGGTCTCCAGTGTCGAAGTGCTTTGACTATGGCCAGTAGTTCTAGGTCATATATGTCGTAGTTTCGTTCCGCTTCGCTAGTGTGGCTGAGTAGTATCCGATCGGATGTCGTTTGCCGTCTTCCTTTTCTGGAGGAGTACTGCTCCAGTGGCGAATCCTGAGGCGTCTACTTCGAGTTCGAATGGTTCGTCTAGTTTCGGTGGGCGAGTACTGGTTCTTCCGTGACTAGAGTCTTGAGTTTTTGGAACGCTTTGTCTTCTTCTTCCGTCCATCTCCAATCCGTATCCTTCCTCGTGAGTTTGTTGAGGGGTTTGGCGTGTGTGGCAAAGCCGCGAATGAAAAGCCGGTAAAAATTGCAGAAGCCTAAGAATGAGCGTACGTCACGGACCTTTGTGGGTGGGGCCAGTCCTGATGCCCGAAATTTTTACCGGGTCCATGCGTGTTACCCCCTTTTCAAGGATTACCCCAGGTAATCCATTCGCGGTTTGTGGAAGAGGCATTTTCGAGTTTGAAGTAGAGGTCGTGCTCCATGGCGACTTGCAATACGTCGCGGACTGCTCTTCATGCTTTTTGTCCGCCGGATCTCTGGTTGCGATGCCAATGTCGTCCATGTAGACGGTATTGTTCCTTTTGCCTCGTGTTTCGCGATCGTATCTCGGTAGATCGTGTTCATCATGGTTTGGAAGGTTGCCGGGGAGTTGGTGAGTCCGAAATACATGACTGTAGGTTCGAAAAGCCCGTACCGCGTTTTGAAGGCTGCCTTGTGTTCATCTCCTTCCTGATACGTACGTGTTATACCCCCATCTGACGTCTAGCTTGTATAAGTGTGTGCTTGCTGAGGTCCGTGATGAGATCCGAGATGAGGGGCAGTGGGTACTGATTGCGGATGGTGACTGCATTTATCTTTCTGTAGTCCTGTACCGGTCGTAGCTTTCCGTCTTTCTTTTTGATGAAGAAGAAGGACGAGGCATAGGGAGATTTGGACGGGCGGATATATCCCTTCTTCAACTGCTCATCTAGGAACTCTTGAGTTTGCCGTCTTCTTCTTGTGTCATAGGGTAGACCTTGCAGTCGATCGCTGATGGAGTGCCTTCTTTGAATTCGATAGCGTGATCCCACGGTCGGGAGGGAGGGGAAACCGATTAGAGGCTTCTTCATTGAAGATCTTTTCAAACTGCTGGTAAGCCGGGGGGAGTTCTACTTTATCGTGGAACTGCTTAGCTTTGATTGCCAGTTCCGTGGCTGTAGTACGCAGGTGGCTTTCTTCCTCTAGTTCCGCTACCGCATCTTCCTTTTCTTCTTCCGTGATGATATTTCCTATGACGTGGTCTTCTTTGTTGGGGTTGATGGATCGGATGACGACTGGAAGCATCTTTTCATGTATGGTGGCGTATCTCCAGTTTATCGTCGGTTCGTAGGTTGCCAACCAAGGGTATCCAAGTACTAGGTCCTCGTTTCCTAGGTCGGTGACTAGAAACGCATTTTTTGTCGACGTTGGTTAGTTTGTACGTCTAGGTCGACAAAGTGGGTATACTGCTCGCTTTGTTTTCCGTATTGTCGATATTCCATATCTTTCTGGGGTGATCCAGTGTTTGGAGTCCTAGACCCATTCTTTTTGCAAACGAGGGACGTATGAAGTTGTCTGTTGCTCCGGAGTCTACTAATGTTCTTATGTCGGCCATGGCGTAATTCGTGCGAATCGAGACTGGAATTCTAAGGGACCGATAGCAGTCATGATTACAGAATTACAATTAACCGCCCTCACCCAGGCCGATGGGTTCAGGCGTTCTGAAAACCCTCTTTCCCCCACATTTCTTGGAGGATCAGGTCTTTTACGTCGTCCGATTCTCCAGCCACTCCTGCCAGCCAGTCCTTGGCTCTTTGTTGGCAGTGCCGAATTTGTGACTCTGGCTTGTGCGGGTGGTTCTTCTTGTGTATAGTAGTCCGTATCTGCCATCCGACTCGTGGTTGCCCGACGACGTGGCTGCTGGCAGTTTCGTGAGAAGTGTCCCGTCTGATTACAGTTATAGCAGACGACTGTCCTCATGTCTCGGGGCGGGGGTCCTCCTCCTCTCCCGTATCCTCCTCGTTGCGGCCTTGGAATAAAGGGTCTGTTTGCGTCCCCTACTTCTGCTACTCTTGCGCGTGTCCTATCCGCTGACGTGTCCATTGCGTTTGGGTCGAACCGGGAGGTGGTCCTCGTGGTGGGCCCCAGTTGGGGGGTTGCGGCCTCCAGCGGGGTTGTGCAGATGATGGCGGCGTCTTGGTTTTGAAATTGTCGAGGCGTGCTTTCATGTGTATATATTGTTTTTGCCTCCATAACGCGCACCTCTTCCAGTCTTCGAACGTATGTGGTTCGTCCAGTTCGTAGACTTCATGAACAGGGCTCGTGGTAACCCCGCAGTGAACTGGTCGATGGTTTGTCGGTCGTTTAGATTATAGTGAGCTTTTCTGGCTAGTTGCTCGAATTTGACCACGTACGCATCAATATCCTCTCCCGTCATTTTGATTCCCTTTGTAGCTCTCCGCTTGCACTTGTTCCTCCTCGAGTATATTCGAGAATCGTTTGGCGAACTCTGTTGCGACGTGGTTCCACAGCGTCTGGGAGTACTGACTTACTCCCCGTCGTACCTCCCGGTTGAGCCATTCAAGAATGGACAACGTCCATTCGCTGACGATTGATCCTTTGACGTATCCCAGGAAGAGAAGGGATCGTCGGTATTCGTTTTGCATAATGGGGGCGTCGAGATTCATTCCCCAATAGACGTGCCATTGCGTGAGGAACGCTTCGTATTTAGTGCGTTCACCGTCAAAGACAGTCGGAGGTTCACCTGAGAGTCTGTCTGATCCGTGTCCCCCTCCTGGTGGTCCTCCTCCTCCTGGTGGTCGTCCTCCTCCTGGGAAGCCTCCTCCTGTTGGCCCTTGTCCGGGAAATCCTCCTGGAAGTCCTCCTGGTGGTGGTGGGGGTCCTTCTGGTGGGTCTGGGTGGTCTGGCCCTATTGCTCTAAAGAGGGCGGCGTCGTCGGCTGTCATTCGGTGTCCAGTGTTAGGGTTAATGGGGTTGAGGATGGCTTCTGCTTCTTCCCTGATACGATGTACCTCTTCCATTGCTTGTGTTTCGGTTACTGTGGCCATCGGATTTTGAATGTGAATTTCTTCGGGTACTGTGATGTGGAGGGACTCAGCTATGTGGGCTAGTAGACTCAAGTCGTCTCCTGTTCCTGGTCTGACTTCGCTCTCCGTGGCTGTGTGTTCTTCGACTGGTTCTTCGTGGCTTGATTCTGATGGGGCTTGTTCTCTGGGTTGCTCTTCTTCGTCACTGCTACTACTGTCTCCGTCTAGTGATCCCCAATCGTCTCCGTGGAGTTCTCTTGAATCTATATCGCAGCGGTAGTTTCTCCTACTGGTCTTACTACATCCCACCGATTGTCTATGGGATTCCACGTAACTTCCGTCCAGCAGAAATTCGAGTAGTTGAACTCAACTGGTCGGTATCTGATTGCTTCTCCTGGGAAGTCCACAAAGTAGCCGGTTCTCCTCGATATTCCCTCCACTTGGCTGCGCCTAAAAATCGTCGTGGTACTGATCGTTCTCCTCTGGTTTCGAGGCTATAGGGTCGAAAGTTTCTCCACTGGTCTCTTGTAGTGAACGCCACGGTTGGCTATCTTGGTCTTAATGTAACGCTACCACAGCGTTTAGTTCGACTTGAACTCGGACTAGGGCGTTCACGACTTAGCTGATCTATGCAATGCTTGGAGCGTTCAGTAATTCCGTAGAATACTACCAAGGCGATCCACAGTATACGTCCCAACAGTACTAGGGCAACTCCGACTTGACGCGTCGAAAGGGCCAGGATCCTTAGACTCGAAGGTCAAGATGGTAGGACAGACGTCCCTTAAGTGGGAGGAAGGCTATGAAGCCTTCTAGGAGACGAGTTATGAAAGTGGTATTTGAGAAGAAGACCAAGATGCTTTTCTTGGTCTTCACGAGCCACTATTTATACATATTTCAGAGGCGGCTTTAAAGCTCCTCTCTAAGCTGTTATCCCGTAGCGTAAGTAGCTCGAACCCTACTACAGCTATCCTAGTAATGAGTCATACTAACTATCACATGTTAGTACGACTCGTGCTGACTGATGCTTCATGTCCATGACTAATACTTCCTTACTACTGTAGTCATAACCGTATAGTAAGGGTCCGAATCCTTTCTCAACTCGTACCGTAAGTCCATGAAGTCCATCCGCGACACCATGCGTGTCACCCCCTTTTCAAGGATTACCCCCTAATCCATTTGTGGCAAGTGGAAGAGGCATTTTTAATTTAAAGTAGAGGTCGTGCTCCACAGATATGCGGAGTACATCTTTAACAGCTTCTATGTGGTCGTCGAGGGAGTTGTTTGGTCCTGTCGCAATGCCGATGTCGTCGATGTACACACGAATAGTGGTGCCTAGTGGCTCGTGTTTCGTGATGACATCCCTGAAGATAAAGTTCATCATTGATTGAAACATGGCTGGGGAGTTGGTCAGGCCAAGAACATCACCGTTGGTTTGAAGAGTCCAAAGGGGTTTTGAAGGCGGCTTTGCCTTCGTCTCCCTCCTTAATGTGTATGTTGTTGTACCCCACCATATGTCAAGTTTTGTGTATATGTGGGCATTGCTCAGGTCTGTAATGAGATCCGTGATGATGGAAGTGGGTATTGATTGCGGATGGTGTGTGCGTTGATCTGTTGGTAGTCCTGGACTGGTCGTAGCTTTCTGTCTTTCTTTTTAATGAGAAGGAGGATGCGTACGGGGATATCGAGGGATGTATGTACCCTCGCTTCAACATGTCGTCTAGCCAGTCCTTCAGAGCCTTCTGTTGCTTAGCAGCATGGGGTACACTTTGCAGTCAATGGCTGCCAGTGTTCCTGGTTTGAAGTCTATCATGTGGTCCCAGGTCACGGTGGTGGGAATCTGTGTGATGCTTCTTTGTTAAAGAGATGAGTGAAGCTTTGGTATGGCTTTGGGAGTTCCGTGGCTGTGGTGTATTGTTGCGCAGATATGGCCAGTTCAGTGGCTGTGTGTTGATAAGTGACCTGTGCGCACTTAGCGGCTCTATGGACACGCAGATAACGGACTGCTTTAGATTAAATATACAGGACTTATGTAGATTAGATTATGATCATCACAATCTTGGACCTTTACTTTCTATGACATCACTGTACAATGACATCACATGGACTGCTCTGGACTTGTTATTGTACTACGCTTTTGGACTATCCTTTTGTTATATCTTTATTGTGATGTCACTATGATATCATCCTTGTCCTGGATCTTCTATTGTACTTATTGTCTAAGTACTCTCCCTTTGTTCTGACCCACTCATTGTTCCAGGTCTTATTGCATCCTGTCTATTGTATAACGCCCTTATTGTACAAGTGCGTCATTGTCTCTAGACTGTATAAATAGTGTACCATGTACGCCCTGATAGCCCCAGTTCTCACTCTGTGCTATCAGGTATGTTTCCTACTCTTGTAATATCACCCAGTTCTCACTCTGTGCTATCAGACATCTCTCTAAGCTTACTCTGCAAGATCTCTGTTATCCCTGTCACTGCTCATATCTCACCACAGTCTCCTTTGTCCACTGTGAGTATGGTTGTCTTCACCTATGCTGTTCATCACTGTGGTTCGTAGTTGGAAGTCTCCTTCCAATTCTTTGATTACGTCTCTTTTTTCTTCCTCGGTGAGTGCTTTCACGATGATGGTCTTTTTGGGTAGTAAGCATGGGTTCAGTGATTGGATTATGATTGGGAGCATGTCTTTGTGGATGACTGCGTTTGACCACTTGATTTCTGGGTGTGTAGGTAGCCAGCCATGGGTATCCAAGGACGATGTCTTCATCCCCAACATCCGTGATGAAGAACCTCATTTCCTTGTATATGTTTTTAGTGCGTACGCCAATGTCCGATGTGGGTGATACTTCCCTTTGTTCTCGGTGTTGTCTATGTTCCATATTTTGCGGGGCGATCGAGTTCGATCATCCCGAGCCCATTCATCACGCGAACACAGGTTTCATGAAGTTGTTGGTAGCTCCTGAGTCTACCAATGCTCTGATGTCAGCCATGTTGTAACTTGTGCGAACAGAAACTGGAACTCTCATATATCGGTAGCGAGTAATGATTACACTGTTACAATTGACTGCCCTTACCCAGGCCGTTGGGTTCAGGCGTTCTGAAAACCCTCTACTCCCATTAGTTTTTGGAGTATGAGGTCTTTGACATCGTCCCCTTCCCCTGCTACTCCAGTTACCAGTCAGTGGCCCTTTGTTTGGCAGATGGGGTAGTGTTTTGTGCGGATACTGGGTCCTTCTTCCTGTGCATGGTAGTCAGTGTCCGCCATTCAGCTGGATCTTGGTTGTCCCCATTGTTTGGTGCTTGTCCAGGTGCTCTGCACGCAGTCTTGTGAGAAGTGGCCTGTTTTTCTGCAGTTATAACAGGTGACGTTCCTTACGTCCCTCCTTTGCCCCCCTCTTCCCTGTTCCATCCTGGCCCCCCTCGAGGTGGGAATGGGGTTGCAAATTTCGTGGCCAGTCTGCGAGGAATCTTCCGCTCCTGCCAGGCGGGCCCTTGTTTGATCGGCAGAAGTGTCCATAGGTTCGTATCGTGGCAGCGGGGGAATGTTCCTAGGTTGCCACCTGTAGTTAGGTGGTTGTCCCCCACCTGGTGTTTCAGGGCTGTGGTTGCGGTTGTTGGCCCTTTTGCGAGTGTAGGTTGAGGTTTGCTTTCATGTGGACGTATTGCTGTTGGCGGCACATGACACCTCCTTCCATTGGTTGAAGGATTGTGGGTTGTCCAGCATGTATACTTGCTCATATAATTGGCATGGCAATCCTCCGGTGAATAGGTTGATGGTTTGTGGTTCGTTAAGGCGATAATGAGCCTTTCGTGCGAGCCATTCAAATTCAGTGACATACGTATCAATGTCTCCATTAATCATTTTGAGTCCTCCCTTGAGCTTGGATTGGGCTTGTTCCTTTTCGAGGGTGTTGGTGAACCTTTGTCGGAAGCTGTTGGCCACCTCGTTCCAGAGGGCCTCATTATTTCGTGATATTCCAGCTTGTATTTGGCCGTTCAGCCAGGTTAGGAGTGCTAACACCCATTCGCTGACATTGACCCCTTTAATGAAAGAGAGGAACAACAGTGCTTGTCGGTATGGGGTAGCCATGGTGGGGACATCACTGTTTATTCCCCAGTACACATGCCACTGCGTGAGGAAGGCCTCTACTTTTGCTCAGTCTCCGTCAAATATCATCGGGGCCTCCCCTATCAGTTTGTCTTGGGCTCCTGGTCCTGCTCCAGCAGGAGCGTCAGGTGGTCCTCCCCCTCCAGGTGGTCCGCCTCCTGGGAACCCTCCTGGGAATCCTTCTCCAAATCCTCTTGGTGGTCTGCCCAGTGGTCCTCCCCTGTTACGCTCCAGCGGGCGTACCTTCCGGAGTCTGGCTACTCAACGGGAAACCTGGGGTTCTTGTGGTATCACGGTGGCGACCAAGACTTCGACTGGTCTATCTTCCGGTCGGATTCTCGAGATCTTGGGATTTGTTGAGTTCTTCTAGGGTTTGGACTATGCCGTAGGTGATGACAGCAAGGATATGCGTAACGCGAGTGGCAAAGAAGAAGAGGAGAATGTGCTCAAGCAAAGGAGACAGGATCGGAGAGGGGATAACTATACAGGGGTCGCCTGTATCTGCTTCGGTCTACTTGTAGGCTGGTAGAATACAAGAAGTCAAGCTGAGGGATATCAGCGAGACTGGGGTGCTACTTATACACTTCCAAGGAGCTTTCAAGCTCAGCTTGGAGTCCGAAACTTAGTACGTATCATCCAATCGTAAGTGAAACAACACGAGTCAGGGGCATACGGTCACAAGGTCAACACTGAGGTGAAGGTGAAATGGGGTCAGAAGTCCATCAATCAGTGGCTGAAACATACAGCTCCTGGGCGCATCAAGCCACAGGCACAATCAGACAATCCATCAGAAACTAGGAACCATACAGTCCATGAGGCAGATCCGATCACGATCCAGGCACGAGCTCATCTGGATCCTTCTGGTGCGAGTCTAGACCAGGTCACGTGCCAGGGTCACGTGACGGGTGCTTGACATCTTCTTCGGCTATTTCCAGGGTGCTTGCCAGTCCGGGTCATGCTCGTAATACAGGACTCCCGCGGGGTCGATACCCTCACTTCTGGTGGCTGCAACCCATTCGGCACGGTACTGCTCGGCTGTGCTGCACGAGTCTGCGCTGGTCACGTGGGGTTCGGGACGGAACGCAACATCCCCCAGATGGTGGGTCTGGTTGGTCGGGGCCAATTGCTCTGGCGATGGCTGCGTCGTCTGCAGTCATGCGGTGTCCTGTGTGTGGGTTAATGGGTAGGAGGATTGCTTCCACCTCTTCGCGGATCCTTCGTGCTTCTTCTTGCGCCATTTGCGCTAACTGTTCAGTGGTGTAGGTGGCGGTGGCCATATTGGTTGCTGGGGAGAGTACGTTTATGGTTTCTGGTTCCTGAATGCGGAGGGACTCAGCTTGCTGGACGAGGCTCTGCTCGTCTGTGTTGGCAGGTATCGGTGAGGGGCTTCAACTACTTTCTGATTCTTCTGGTGTTTGCGACTCGGATTCGCTTTCTTTGGTCTGCCCGTCGATGCATCCCCACGAGTTTCGGTCAGTGGGTATGTCCCTGATGTTGATGTTGCAGTGGTAGTTTGGTCCTGCTGGTCTGACCACGTCCCAGCGGTGGTCTACGGGGTTCCAAGTAACTTCTACCCAGCACAAATGGTCGAAATTGAACTCAACAGGTCGATAATGTGTGGGGGCTGCTGTGAAGTCTACGAAGTATCCTTCATCGTCCCGGTATTCTCTCCAGCAAGCTTCCTTGAGAAAGATGAGTGGTATGTTGCGGCTCCCCCTCCTTTCTAGGGAGTAGGGCTGGAAATTGGTCCAATGTTCTCGAGTGGTGAACGCCATGGTAGCTATCTTGGTCTTAATGTAACGCTTCCACTGTAGCATCAGTCCGACTTGGACTGGCAGAAGGGCGTTCAGACTTAACAATGGTCTCGTCGGTACACAGACTTGTCAACGTGACCGTAACACCACAAGGGATCCCCTAAGGGAGTGCGTATGCCTCTTGGGTGAAGATCCTCCTTGAGGATCTTTAGCGATATGAAGACGAAGGGGAGAGTGTAAAGCAGTGGATTGAAGAAGACCAAGATGGGGACTCCTTGGTCTTCACGACTTGTCTTATATACATATTGCGGGTTGCTTTAAAGCTCCCCTCCAATCGCCTATAGCCAATGGCCTAACTAACTCAAACCCTAGTACAACTATCCTAGGAATCAGTCAGCCACCTTTACAGTATGACATCATGGATCCACAATCAAAGCCAAGACCATCATCGTACAGAAATCAAGATAGAACGTGACACTCCATGTAAATCCAGACTGGCTCTTGATGTCGCAAATGATAATATAGAGCTCTTTAAACTGAAAGGCCATTCTATCAGAGTGAGAAGCATCTGAGGCCATAAGATGACATACCTTTCCCCACTTATTTTTGCAGGAACCCATCGTCTTTGGTGTTGAGCTGGCAGCACTAACAGCGAGATAAAGCAAGAACGGCTAGGAGACAAAAAGTAACTTCAGAGGTAGAAGTAACTCTATTAGCAGCACTACACACCTAGGAGACAAAAAGTACTATAGTACAGTCAGTAAGGTAGTGAGGCTTAGAGTATAAGAGGGCACTTACACTTCAGAGGTAGAAGTAACTCTGAAGTGTGTAGGCGAAAACAGCAGTCCTTATATACAGGACGCTTAGCTAATAATGGTCTGTGCGCACTGGTGACTCAAACAAAATACACCTGGTCTGTGCGCCAGAGGGAGAAATGCCATTGGAGGGCAGAGAACAATAAAACCGCCTAATGCGGATGTGATCGGTATCTTAACAATAAGAACAAGGAGAACCTAATAAGGAACTACAAAATAAAGATAAACAATAACCGGTCCGTACGAGTCCGGAAGTCCATAATCTAACCATAAGGGTCAGATACCGTATAAGGAAGGGAATGACTCAATCATATCCCACGAGACATCACACTTCAATTAGGTGACATCTCAACATTTGGGCCTCCCTTTGTTGTCATCTCTTGCACCTTGGCAGCAGCACCTGTCAATGTAGGTGCTTTGAAGCTCATTCCCTCCCCAGCTTCTGACCGATGGTCCCAAAGGTAATCAAGGAGAGTGTCCTCATCAATGGGCAACCAGAATGTATTCAGCCTGTGTTTGACCATTGGTTGCAATGGGTGTGTCGAGTTTGGATGTCACACACAGTCACACTTTTGGGAAAGAATCTACCTACTACATGTGGTAATAATCTGGGTCAGATTCTTTGAAGAATCTGAACTGAACTGTTTGGCTCTTAGAGTTAGTTGGGTCACATGCATGACAGCTTGAGTTTTGAATGTCCATATGTCTGCTAAAAAAGGCAGGGCCCAAGTGTTATGAAAACCGCTGTAATATATGAACTCATGCACAATCCTTATGTTAAGCACAAAACTACATCAACACAAACTGTGCAATGATGGCGCAGATCACATGATGATAAAGGGAGAAGTTTGTAAGGAGTGGGTAGAGATGGGATTCGAGGGGATAAGGGTCAAACATAACTAAAAGAAAGTCGAAAAAAAGGAGTGGACTGAGATGAGAGTTGTGTGAGACACAGCTGATGAGGTAAGGCATGGGGGTGTGGTGAGGCACTAAAGGCGAAACCAAATCAGGGTTTGTAAGTAGGATAAAAGAAAGATCACACCTTTAGACCAAGTAGCAGAGCTCCAGCTATTCAGTTTTTTGATCGGAGACCGGCCAGCCACAAGAGTGTGTACAAGCTTGCGTGATTGTGATGCTATGGAGCAATAAATGATCGGGCCTTAAAGCGCAGTTTTTGACTTTGCTGACATTGTGGAAGCTGACTTGGATGCCGCGAATGGGAGGGAAGCTGAAACAAGGGTCGAAGTCGAGAACAGGGCGAAATTTTGGTTTTTTTGATGAGGGTCTTCATCACTATTGAAATAAAAGGGCATTCTGCCAGTGATGGACGACAGAAGCGGTGGTGAAGTGATGGGAGGACGAAGCGAACTTTAGAGTTAGTTGGGTCACATGCCATAATGTGGGATTACACTGCGGGATGCGGGATATACTACTACGGGCATTTCAATTTCACGAACAATAGAACCTCTCATATGTGTGTTTGGGCAGACACTGAAATTTAGGCCGGTCCCGAGCGGTCCGGTCCGTGAGCTCCGTGCGTTTGGGACGCAACTGTGACTGTGGCCTGCTTCAGATTTCGAACCTAGCCATCCGCTGCCATTCTTATACGGTACCATCCTTGTCCACTACCAACCGTCATTCATCATTCATCATGAGTATCTGGCTTCTTCTCGTCGACCACAAGTTCCAAGCTATGGGAAGCTGTTTCGAGGTTGGCGCTTTCTCTGATCACGATAACATAAACACCTTGAAGAGAAGGTCAAGGAGGAGAGGAACGGCCTTGCTAACGTTGACGCCGCGGAGCTCACCGTGTGGAAGACGAAGGGTTCAATGGCTATCGATGAATCAAATTTAGAACGCTTGGCGGAGATACTCGGCAGCATCGACGTCGATAACAAGGATACCATTGAGAAGCTTGTCGAAGTCAAGCGGGTGGCGAAACTTGGACTCTCAGACACTCAAGTCCTTCTCGTACAACTGCCTGGTATGTCACTCTACTATCCCGTGAAACATTTTCTGACAATCGTGTACTGGTAGTCCCCAAAGTTGTCACAAATGCCGGTGACGACGACTCGAAAGTAGCCACCATAAGTATCTGGCTTCTTCTCGTCGACCACACGTTCCAGACCCCCATTGGAAACCGTTTCGAGGTTGGCGCTTTCTCTGGTCACGATAACATAAACACCTTGAAGAAGAAGGTCAAGGAGGAGAGGCAAAACGACCTTGCTAACGTTGACGCCGCGAAGCTCACGTGTGGAAACGAAGGGTTCAATGGCTATCGATGAATCAAATTTCGGACGCTTGGCGGAGATACTCGGCAGCATCGACGTCGATAACAAGGATACTATTGAGAAGCTTAGCGAAGTCAGCGGGTGGCGAAACTTGGACTCTCAGACACTCAAGTCCTTCTCGTACAACTGCCTGGTATGTCACTCTACTGCCCCTTGAAACCATTTTTGACAACCGTGTACTGTTAGACCCCAGAGTTATCACAAATGCTGGTGACGACGACTCGGAAGCAAGGGATACCCTCCCTAATTTGAAAGAATACGACCGTATGTCTCTTCCCATTATACTATTTACTCGACTCGCTGACACGTTCGGTAGGCTACAACAAGACCGTGGCAACACTAGGACCGTCACCTTCAGAAGGAGCCAAATCGACTGGCTATCGTAAAATCCAGGCCAACGTCGCTCAAGCCATGTATGATGGTCGGACGGTCCTGGATTCACTGTCCACAATCTCTCCCCCCGTAACGATATTCCACACTATCTTCGACGAGTTTATCTCTTCGGTCAACGACTCGAATACCCACCCGACCGCCGACGATCTTAAACATGTCTACGAGTTCATGTCCATTGTATCCGATATTAGTGAGTCGGAGAAGACGTACAGTAATGGACTACTCCCACAATTGCGCCGCATTCTGAAAGCCGATGTTCGCCAAGAGCAAAGCCCCGATGGGACCAGGCCTGATGGCGTTATCACGCTGAAAAAAACAACTGTCGTATCACGTATTTTTTTCTTGAACTGAAGCGAGAGATCGGCGGGGGCGGCTGCGACCCTACCACCCAAGTGGGTCTCAGCATGAGACGCTTTTGGATTGACGACTCGGTGGGTGGTAATCGCGTCCGTCTCGATCTTATGTCTGACTTCTCAATAGACAAAGGACATTCGCGAGAAGTGCTGCTGCCCAACATTCCTGGTCGGTGCTGGGGGCCCGTGGTTGAGTGTCCTGGGTGCCGTATTCACGGACAAGTTTATTGTCCAACGCCTGACCGACATGAAGTGGATGGCGCTCTCATCAACCGAGGAGGATATTCGAGTCTATTACAACGCCAAGGTCTTCGTTGCTCTCCGCAATTGTCTCTTAAAGCTTGAGAATTTTTATAAGTCACTCGACGGCGCTTCCGCTCCTCGTTTCGTTGCCAACGAACCACATCCCCGCTATTTCCCTTACCTGACCTCATTCACCGCTGGAGATGGTAGCGTCACTGAGTTCCGATACCTGAGATCCTTGGAACAGGATGCCGCATGCGTCACATATCTTGCAGAGACTCTTTCTAACAAGCGTAAGGTAGTCGTCAAATTCGTGTCAAGGTACAGCAAAGAGGTACACAAGTTTCTTGCGCACGAGGAGTATGCGCCTTCCCTCCTATACTATGGCCCTCTACCGAATGGCGGGCTCTCCAGTATTTTTCTCGAACCCACTCCCCCAAGTCCTTACTGGCGGCCGAATCTCATGTACATGGTTGTCATGGACTATATCGACACTCGACGCGACGCCCCCCATGACGTTTCTGCGCAGATCCAGACCATCTTGACCCGGCTGCACTCTAATGGATACGTTTTCGGTGATTTGCGAAAACAAAACATTCTTTTCGACGCGGATGGGAAAGTCAAGCTGATTGACTTCAACTGGTGCGGACGGTACGATATGAGCGACACCGATGAAGGCCTACCAGACGAGGTGCGGCAACACATCGAGCAGAATAAGTGCGTCCAGGTCGGAGACAGTCCCTATGCACATTACCCGCTGTCGATGTCCACGGTCAAAGGTATGTGGGCCCCTGGCATGGAACCTCTCGCACCGATTCGACCTATACACGACTGGGCGATGTTTAAGAGGCTCTGTTGGCAGCAGTAGTACGTCTATACAGGCAATATATATCATTATTTGGAAGACTTGGTGATCACCGTATAATCATGACCACATGTCATGACACTCGTGTTGTGTGTCGCAACAGCCCTTCCTCAACCCCATCCCTAACACGTCACGTGAATGACCACGTGCACCGACCTTTAACTTTCTCAGCTCAACCATACCTGGGGGAGTCCTTGTAATAACGCAGACAGTCTCCCGAAGGGGTATGGGTTATCAGAGAGTTGACTGTATCTTGTATTGCCTTTTACAGATATGGAGCAACTTATTCAAAAATGTGGCCCCAAAAAATGTGGCCCTTGATGAACAGCAGAGATGGACAGCATACTCACAGTGACAAAGTAGACTGTGGTGAGATACACTGAGCAGCTGGAAGCAGCAGAGGGGATCTTGCAAAGGAAGCTAAGAAGTAGTTCTGGCACACAAGCAGTGAGGAACTGATGTGGACCAGGAGCATACAAGCTACTTGTTACGATTTTCCCTTCGTTTCTCTTGGACACTTCCGTTCCTTGCTTCTCACTCCCATAACCCACCTTGATACGCCCATAACTCCTTATGCGCCCAACCATTTCTGATGATCTCTTCGCTGCACGATACGCCTTTACGCTCCCTTCCTTGTATATCAAAGTTCACGGCGCTCCGAGCTCAGCTGACTCGCACATGACCCCACGTGATCACCATGTTTCCTACTATAGTTGCACCTTTGTTCCGCTTTGACTCAGAACCCACATATCACACCATATGTTTGTTGTGTACAAACATCCTGTACTAGTATATAAGTTGCACGTTACCTAGCTTGTACAGTAGACTTGACTTCTTGTGTAATACCACATCATTGTCAATCCACAAACGACTTTACGCTTGCTGTTTCGCTTGAGCACAACTTTGGTTTGCCCTTGTGCTTGAACCCCTGAACTTCCCAACTATCACCTACGTGCCTGAGGAGGCCGTGTGGTGCTTATTCATCATCAAACTTAGTCTTAACCGACTA
>JAKELG010000661.1:0-16899 GCA_021527035.1 Lactarius vividus
TGGAGCGCGGACCGCTTGTTCTCGATGCGGTTGATCGCATGGGTGCACTGAAGTCGGGTTACACACCTGTTCCTTTTGACCTCTGTGTGCTCCAGCTTCATCTGCTCCGCAGCTACCCGATGTGCTGGGTGCGCCAGCTGAGGGTCATGCACTGATAGCGGTGCACCTCAGCCACAAGAGGGAGATCCTTCATGTGAAGGAGTGCTTGGTCGACCAAGTCGACTAGTCCCGCATCGGAGAGCAGGAACATGAGATTGTTGTCGGTGTAAGTGGGGGTAGGGGACTGCGTGGATGGGCTTCCCATATTGCTGGTTGTTCCCGGAACGAAAGGCCAGGACGAAGGGATCAGCGGTGAGGATGAGCTGAGTATACCAGGCAGGCCAAAGGCGTTCTTGAGCATCTCGAATCTGGAATGGAATGTAGTGTACTCCCCTGTTGAACTGATATCCCCTGGGGGGAGGAGTCTCTGGCCGATCCTCAGCCTCTGACACATGTTCCTCTTCTTGATCGCGGTGAAGCACGGATTGAGGTGGTGCCAGTAGTGTGAGAGCCTCCCTGGTGGGTCCACATAGTGGGGGGGTTTCTGAGTGTGTCGTGGTGAGATGGGTGGCATAATGCAAATACAGATGCATCTTGAGTGTTCAGCTGGGTTGTACAGATCCCCGCCTTCATCGGGTCCCAGTGGCGTTGCTGGTTGGCTGGGCACATAGCCCTGTTCATCACCTGCTGGAGTAGGTGCTCTGGTGGGGACATAGTTGCTTCCGAGTCAGCTGGGCTGGTTGCTCTTGGAATAAAGAGTGGGGGACAGCGAAGGAACTTGGGATGACGTGGGGGAAGTAAGATGACTTCCTTGTTGGTGAAGGGAGAGGGTAGATGACAGGGGTGATGATGGCGTGGACTGTGTTCTGTAAGGAGCTGCCAGACTGGTATCAACGACATATCGGAAGTGAACTGGAGAAGGAGAGCACATGAGTAGTGGTGGTGGTAGGAGAAGGAGATGGGGACGTCTCTTGGGATTTCCCTGTGCTTATATGTGTTTCACAGGTGGGGTTAGAATTTTTGAATTCCCGAATTGTGTCATCAGCAAACACGTCATCCTTATTGACCCACTGATTGTTGGAGTCTGGATATCCTTTCCATTTGACCAAATACTGCAATTTGCGACTTCTGCCAAACACTGAGAGTCTAGAATCTTTTTGACCTTGTATTCTTCTTTGCCCCCAACTAGATCCAGTGGTGGGCACTGATAGTTGGGTCCATGCATGGGTGTTTTGCGATAGGGTGTAAGGAGGTCCACATGGAACACTGGGTGGATCTGCCACTGTGTGGGAAGTTCTAATTGATAATTGACTGCGGACATCACCTGGACAACCTTAAAGGGACCATGTCTTTGTGCTGCTAGTTTTGCAGTTGGCTGATGAGTGTGTAAGTGGCGTCCTTCTAGCCATACCTGGTCCTCAGTCTGGAACTTGGGTGTATCTTTAGCCTTGATCCACCCCTGCTGTGCTTTGATCATCAGTGACTGTGTGTGCTGTCGGAGTTCTTGAATTGTTTGACCCTGAGTGCTACTTGCGGAATAGGAGATGGTCATCTGTCCAATCAGCTCAGGGGTTATACCCCATAAGGAGCTGGAAGGGAGATTCCTTAGTGGTTTCACTCAGCCAATTGTTATGTGTAACTCAGCCATGGGGAGGATAATGGATCCAATCGTCTTGTCGTTCATTGACCCAGAATCATAATATTGCTCCAGCCATTGGTTGGTATGTTCTGATTGTCCATCTGTGCAAGGATGGTATGCCGTGGAGATGTTTTGTTCAATGCCGAGGATCTTGCACAGTTCTCGTGTGAACTTTGACATGAATTGTGGATCCCTGTCGCTAATGATCTTGCCAGGTAATATGAATTGGGGGAAAACGTGTTTTACGTACAGAGCGGCGGTTCCTTCGCCGATATCTCTTCCTGGCAGGGGATGAACAGAGACATCTTTGTGCAGTCATGATCTGTTATTGTAAGGATTGTGTCACAGTCCTGCGCTACAGGGAGTTTAGTGATAAAATCAAGGGCAATGGTTTCGAATGGCATAGCTTCCAGTTTAGGGAATATTGGGCGTAGTGGCACTTTGATGGCCCTGGTATTGACCTTGATTCTCTGACAGTCGGCGCATCCTTTGACGTAGTCCATAACTTCTTGGCGCAGTCCAGGCCACCAGTAGTATCATTCCATGAGTTTGATAGTGCGGCTGATTCCGGGGTGTCCATATACCAGAGGGTCATGGTGCATTTTGATGATTTCCTGCTTTTCATGGAGTCCTCCTGTGACTGCATGTTGTCCATCCTTGTACCATGTGCCTTCGATTAGCTTGAGGCCATGTGAGTCTACCCATGGGTGTATCTTATCAGCGTCCTGTGCATATATCAGGTTGATCTTTTCCATTTCTTGCACTGATATGGTGGCATTGATTCAGAGTGGATCTTCAGTGGTGTCTAGCAGCACAGCTCTGACAAAGACTTCATCTGGTAGTACTGTAACATGTTCGTTATCGCCTTCTCCTTGATCATAGTCCGGGCGTCTAGATAAGGCGTCAGCTCTTCCATTGCCATGCCTTTGATATGGTGAATCTCGATGTCATATTCTGATAGTTCTAGTTGTTACAATTCGTTCTCAGACTACCCGGCCCAGTTGTGAACTCTGACATGTTCACGATGACTTGATGTGTCAGTAGTAATGTGTCATGGACTTCGGATCTTACCGCCTCATGTTCTGCTGACTGATTGCCTCTATTTGTAGCAGTATGACTATCAGCTACGCTGGGCCAAGGAGAGTTGGAGTGAACTGTCAAGGGCGAAGACTCAACGCCGGCGTGGAGATAAATCACGTGCTAGAACCTACAACAGTGTGGAGCATGCGTCAGCATACGACCTTTATACAAGGTCAAAGGCGCGGTGTCACACAAAGGAAGGCTGAGTGGAGAACCAAGAGGACAAGTTAGATTGGACAGAAGTAGGGAAGTACAATGAATGTGCACCTGAGTGGAGAACCAAGAGGACAAGTTGGTTCCACTCAGAACGCTACAGGCAAGCTTAAGTATCTACTGCGGCTGTGATTAAGTTGGAGCTTGAACACTGTTACTAAGTGTAAAGTAAGTAGCTATGACTAAAGAGCTGACGCGTCGTGTCTATTAATAGCCTTATCTTTAGTGCTGACTGATGCACTGTCATCAAGGCTGACTACGTATGACATGTCGCTGAGTAAAACCTAATATAGCGCGTAATACATGCCTTCTAAGCGTAATCTAGAGCGTACTAGAGGGTTCTATCCTTATCTACCAATCAGAGAGTCTGTCCATATATAGAATGTGACCATAAAGGGATGTCCTGTGTATGGGAGTACTTTCCCAAGGTCACGTGATCAAAAGTGCACAATGTTTCACGTGACTAACTAAAGAACGTGATGGCAGGTCACGTGATCCACAAAAGGCGAAAATGAACGCGTCCGTGACACTATTGTCGTATGTGATAAGGATTATTATGCTGACTGATGTTCGCCATTGTTGTACGTGTACGATATTATGATACGGATGACTGATTCCTAGGATCGGTGTACTAGGATTTGCTCTACTTACGTGATTGGTTACTTACATGTTCAAGTGGAGCCAGAACTGGTTCCCTTACGTGTATTTAAGCTCATAGTAGTACAGACCAGGATCCCCATCTTGGTCTTCTTTGAATACCACTACTCTCCTATCATCTTCCATACAAGGGCCTAGTGTCCCTTCATGAACTAGCTCCGGCATATCCCTCAGACCAAGGGGATCCCCGTGACTCTTCTCCCCATTCCAACTCCGTGGATGGTGGATAGCCTGACTGTGACTTACCCTCCCAATACCACGTGTCACCTCGTCTTTGAATATCTCAACTCACAAACCGCTCGTCCCTTCAAGTGTTATTACGTTCTCAACAATCCTCGTTGGAGATTCGTCCACAGCATTAGAGCCCTGCCGTCCTCAGTCCTGGCAGGTTTCCCCTTGTATACCTATCGTGACTCTACTGGCACCTATTGCAGACATCCAGCCGTCTTCCCTGAAGACTCCGTAAACCACCAATACTACCTGTGTGGGAACCCACGCTATGCAAGTGCCTAAGTCAGGCAAACGTCCGTGGTAGACGTTACATTAAGACCAAGATCCTTCACCGTGGCTTCCGCAATGATTACAACCAGAGACCTTTGGGTACCATTTCAACCGTACCATATTGACAGAAGAGGAGAATGCAACATTCCAAAGAAGTTCCTAGGAACAGCCTTTTGGCAAACAGAGAAAGGAGACCCAGGTTACGTAGTCCCCTACAACCATTGCAACAACACTACCAGTTTAATCCCCGTAGAATTCAACTTCGAAAATCTCTGTTGGACAGAGATCAAGTGGGACGAACTTCACGGAAAGCTTTAAGTAGTACGACCCACAACGGCCAGCCTAGGCCTCGACATCCTCCAAACCAGTATTACCACCAGAGATCAGTGGGGGCCCATTGACGGAGAAACAGAAGAACCCGTTCGATCCCCTACACCTAAGACACCAGCACCCTCTCCCTCCTTAGCAAGCAACCCAGAGGACATTCGCATCCTCGCCACCCAAGCAGAAGAAGAAGAACAGCAACTAGAACTACTAGCTGAGTTGATTCCCACCGACATGACTACTACTGTTACTGAGCAACCCCTTACATTTGAGGAACCTGCCTGCATCAAACGCAGCGGACCTCCTGGCAATGACCCTCCTGCAGACGGAGGAGGAGGAGGTGACGGTGGAGAACCCCTATTCACGGGACCAAATGTATCCGTCGGAAGTCGCCCCGAGAAATTCATGGGTAGAGAACCCATCGTGTTCACTGGGGATTGTACCAAAGTCCAGCAATTCCTAACCCAATGGGAACTATTTGTTGAAACAAACTTTGACAATCCAGCCTTCACGCTTCCTTACCACAAGGCACTCATATTCCTCACTTACATACTGTCACGATCACGTGACATGTGACGTGACTTGGAGGAAACTCGGACTGACAGCGAGATTGACAGCAAAAGCAATGTGCTGGCACCTGCCAAAACACTTACGCGTTTCTCTAGCTTCTCGGAAAATAGTCTTAGTAATACCAGTCTGTACAAGTATAAGTATGAGGCCTTTTGTGTAGTAGTTACCTTGTCTGAGCTTTATAGAAATCCCAGCCAAGTTTTGCTCATCTGGAGTGAACAGCGCGTCCCTCTCGTCTCTTCCATTTTCCTTGGCAAGGTTACCTCCTTGCCCATCGTCATCCCCGCTCTAAGACCCACCATTGTCAACAGCATCCATCTAAGGCCAACTTCCTCTATGCCTTACGCCCAAACCCTTGACCTTGGATCCGACTTAGTCCATCCCTCCGTCACTCTATTCCCGAATCCCCGACTTCGTCCCGAACGATCCGGCTGGATCGTAACACATACAGGGGGAACACATCAATGAATGGGTCCTATCGACCACCAAGTGGGTTAAAGGATACAAGGCCAAACACGGCCCCTACGATGACTGGATCTGGCAAGCCGTAGAACTTGGATTCAGACAAACCTTCACTGACACCTTGGAGAAGGAGCGCACTCAACAAGAGCTCCAGAAGGGGTTCCGTATGGAGGGACAGGACATCGACACTTATGTGGCCAAGTTCGAAAAGGCCGTCCGCAAAGCTGGGTATCGCTTTGATGATTCCCTAGTACTCGATAAATTCACTGGTGGCCTTCCCATAGAATTATACAAGAACACCTACAACTTCCACAGTCCCAACACCTATAGTCAGTGGAAGACGGCCATACTTGAGCAACAACACAAGTGGATGCATCTCCAAACCCGACTTGGAGGATGTAAACCCCCCGGAGGACCCAGCAAACAAGGAAACACGTCCTTAAGGACCTTCAATGCACCCAATCGCCTGCAACAACCTCATCAAAGATGGCAATCATTCCATAATCATCCTGACGCTATGGACACTACTCCAGGAAGAGTCCATGCCAGACTCGTGGGATCTGAAGAAATCAACTACATGTGTCAACTGTACACCCCTCAAGGAGGAGGAGGATGCCCGCAGGGCCGAGGAGTCATAAACGCTAAGGATGTCATCTGTTACAATTGTAACAAGCCAGGCCATTTCTCACATAATTGCCTTCAGCCACGTCGCCCACGCAACAATCAGAACTGGCAGCCACACCAGGGACACGGCGCCTTTATAGAAGAAGTCCAGAGCGTTGCTGAAGAGCTGCTCATCCAATTTGATGACGATAACAGCAGTAGCCGAGGCGCCCGTGCCACCACTGACATGCCACAAAACCGGGCTACCAGTTGGATAAACGGAGTTCGATCACTTGACGAAGAAGCAAAGGCATTGGTGATGAGGGACTTGATGAGTCAGAAGGATTTTCAAAGCGCCTGAACCCGACGGCCTGGGTGAGGGCATTATGCTGTAACTCTGTGTTCATAATGCACTATCAATCTATGCATGTTCCAGTTTCATTGCGTGCAAGTTATGCCATGGCCGACAAACGAGCTTTAGTGGATTCCAGAGCCACTAACAACTTCATACATCCAGACTTTGCAAGAAGAATGAGGCTAGGCCTCAAAGAACTAGACTGTCATCGAAAGATCTGGAATATTGACGGCACGCACAACAAAGGGGGCAAAATAACCCACTGCGTGGATCTCGAAGTCAAAACAAAGGGAATCAAAAAGGATATGAGATTCCTCATCACCAATGTAGGAGGAGAAGATATCATCTTAGGATACCCCTGGCTGGTTACGTTTCAACCTGACATTCAGTGGGCGTCTGCCACACTAAACGAAGCTGAGTATCCTGTTGTACTCCGCACTATCAATCCCACCAAGCCACGCATAGATCCCGTCATTGCCTGACTGGTACTTCAAAAGGTGTTAGGAATGCCTGACAAACACCGAGTAGAAGAAGAACTATGACAGGAATGCGACCCCAAAGCCGCACGACTACGTGCCACCACCTCCACGGAATTAGCCATTGAAGCCCAGCAATACACCAAAAAAAGGGCTGTCCCAGAGGAATATAAACGACACGTCAAGATCTTCAGCAAAGAGGAATCCCATCGCTTCCCCCTTTTGTAACGCTACCACAGCGCTTCAGTTCAACTTGAACTTGTTATGAAGGTGTTCACGACTTAGCTAGTTGGCGGTCCGTTCGCAAGGTTTCGACAAGTCCGTAGAATACGACTAGGGCGATCCACAGTGTCCGTCCGAGCAGTACTAAGGCAACTCTGACTTGGCGTGTCGAAAGGGCCAGGGTCCTAGACGCGTAGGTCAGGGTTTAGAGGGGTCGTTCCCCCTTAGAAGTAAGAAGGTCTTGAAGCCCCCTTGTAGACGAGTGAGAGTAGTGGTATTGAGAAGAAGACCAAGATGGCGTATCTTGGTCTTTACTACCCCTTATTTATACATGTTACAGAGGCAGCTTTAAAGCTCCTCTTTAAGGCGACTACTACTAGCAATAATAGCTCGAACCCTACTATCATTATTCTAGTAATGAGTTATGGTAACTATCACATGCTACTGCAACTCCTGCTGACTGATGGTGAGTCCATGACTAATCTACGCTTACTATCGTAGTCATAACCGTATAGTAAGCGTTCACTTCACCCTTCGTATCGTAATATGAGTCCATCGAGCTCGAACCGTGACAGATACCCAGACTCGGACAATCAGTGGGTCGACAAGGACGATGTGTTCGCGGATGATGCAATTCGGGAATTCAAAAGTTCCAACCCCGCTCGCGAAGTACATATAAGCGCAGGGAAATCCCAAGAGACGTCCCCATCCCCTCCTACTGCCTTTCCTTCCACTCATGTGCCCATCCTCTCCAGTGAACTTCCACTATGTCGTCGACGACAGCCTATCCGCACCTTACTGAGTACAGTCCACGCCACCGTCACCCCTGTCGTCTACCCTCACCCTTCACCAACGAGGAGATTGTCCTCCTTCCCCCCCGGCATCCTGACTTTCTTCGCTGTCCCCCACTCTTTATTCCAAGACCAATCAGCCCAGCAGGCTCGGAAGCAACTATGTCCCCACACGAGCGCCCACCCCAGCGGGCGACGAACAGGGGTACGTACCCAGCCGTCCCTCGACACCACCGGGGCCTGACAAAGGCGGGGACCCGTATGACCCGGTGGAACGCCTCGAAGCACATCAGTATTTACGTTATGCCACCCATCTTACCACGACACACTTGGAAACCCCCCCATTATGCAGACCCACAGGGGAGGCTATCACATTACCGGCGCCACATTCACCCATGCTTCACCCAGATCAAGAGGAGGAACATGTGCAGGAGACCGAGGATCAGGCAGAGACACCCCCACCCAGGGGGTATGAGTTCAACAGGGGAGTCCATTACGTTCCCTTTCAGATCCGAGACGCTCAGGAACGTCTTTGGCCAGTCCGGTATACTCAGCTCATTCTCACTGCCAACCCTTTTGTGTTGGCCTTTCGCGCCAGATGCAACCAGCAGTACGGCAAGCCAGTGCATGTCACCCTGTACTACGACAGACAGTCCCCTACCCCCACTTACTCCAACCACGACCTCACGTTCCTGCTCTCCGACACGGGACTAGTGGACTCAGTAGACCAGGCGCTCCTCCATATGAAGGATGCGACCCTCATTGCCAAGGTGCATTGCTATTGATGCATGACATTGGGATGGTGTGCGCAGCAACATCGAGTCGCTGCGGAGCAGATGAAGCTGGAGAGGGTCGAGATCAAGCAAAACCGGTGCGTCGCTTGACTTCAGCAAGCTCATGCGGTGGATCACATCGAGAACAAACAAGCCTCGTTCCATCAAGGGCCCAGAGCAGAGGAACACGCCAAGGAGATAGCCCGGATCAGAGCCCTGAGAGTGGTGGGCACCAATCCCCTCGCGATCATGTGCGGTCAAGCTGGGGCTTGAACCTGAAAAGGGGGTGATGTTACGTTTTGGTTTTCGGACTGCCCGGCCTGGCCTCAGACTCTGATGTATTTGTGATGACTCGGTATGTCAGTAGTAATGTGTCATGGACTGCGGATCTTGCTGCCTCGTATTTGGATGACTGATGCCTGCTATTGTTGTACGTGATGATGATTACTATGCTGACTGATGCCTCTATTGTTGTACGTGACTCAAATTACGATAACGACTGCGGAATCTATTCTTAGAGTACACTACTTACGCTATTGGTTACATACAAGTTCGAGCGGAGTCCGAACTGACCCCCCTCATGTGTATTTAAGCTCGTAGTACTACGGACCAGGATCCCCATCTTGGTCTTCTTCAAATACCACTGTCTAACTTGTCTCTTGTGCTAGGAGTCTGCAAGACTCCTAAGTGAACTAGCTCTGGCATATCCCTTCGAGACCAAGAGGGATCCCTGTGACCTTCCTCCCCAGTTCCCTTGTGAATGGTGGACATCCCGACCGTGACTTACCCACCAGATACCACGTGTCACCTTGTCTTTGAATATCTCAACTCCCGCGTCGCTCGACCGTACAAGTGCTACTACACCGTTGACAACCCCAGGTGGAGGTACATTCGTAAAGTCCCTGAACCTCCCCTGAACGTCCCCCTTGATCTTCCTCTCTACACTTACCGCGACCACCTCGGAGCCTACCAGTGGCATCCCACAGTCTTCCCCGACAGTCCCGACAACCATCGATATTATCCAGAAGGGAACCCACGTTACACCAACGCCTAAGTCAGGCCAACGTCCATGGTAGACGTTACAGAGGCGTTCTACAGAGGAGGAGCAAGAGGGCATTGTGTTTGAGTGAGTGGGAAGTGTGGTGACTGTTTGTACAACTACTTCTTTTTGTTTTAACCATTTCTTTGCTCCCTCACTTCTGGGGTCACACTCAAAGTGTTCCTGAATAAGTTCTGGGGCATTGAGGTTCTTCTCTGGTTCCCAACTGTTGTGTGCATTGGAGTATCCCTTCCACTTGATCAGGAACTGTAATTGGTTCCTGTGGTGTCTTGTTTCTAGTATCTTTTCGATTTCCCACTCTTGTTCTCCTTCTATCAGATCTGGGGGAGGTTCCATAAAGCTTTTGCCATGTATGGATGTTTCTTTGTGTGGCATGAGAAGTGATGCATGGAATACTGGGTGGATCCTCCACTGATGGGGAAGTTTCAGGGCATATGTAGTAGCAGAGATTCTTTTTGTGACCCTGAAAGGTCCATATCTTTTTGGGGACAGTTTGAAGCTGGGGTGCGTTGTTTTCAAATTCTTGGCATCAAGCCACACTGTATCCCCTTCAGTATATTGTTGGAAACAAGGGGAGTCTTTGTAGAGTGACTGGGCATGGGTGATTGCCACTTGTGCTGCTCTTCTGGCTTCTTGGATTTGTTCTAGCCTTTTCTGTGTTCCTGGGACCGTTGCTATTCTTTCTGGTTGGTGTATCCTTGGGATGTACCCCAGAATTAGTTTGTAGGGTGCTTTCTTTGTGGTTGCGCTTGGCCAGGAGTTGTGGGTGTATTGTGCTAGTAGTAGCAGCTCTGTCCAGTTGTCTTGTTGGTAGTTTATGAACATCTGGAGGTACTGTTCTAACCACTGGTTTGTCCGTTCTGATTGTCCATCTGTTTGGGGGTGGTATGTGGTGCTTATGTTTTGTTTGATGTCAAGCACTCTGCATAGTTCTTTGATGAACTTTGCTGTGAATCTAGGGTCTCTATTGGAGATGACCCTTCTTGGTAGGCCATAGTGTGGTAACACTGTCTTGGCATATAATTTTGCTACTCCTTCTGCATCAATTGTTTCGTTGCATGGGATAAAGAAGGCAGCCTTAGAACAGTCATGATCCATGATGGTGAGAATGGTGTCATGTCCTTCTGATTGTGGTAACTTTGTGATGAAGTCTAGAGCAATGGTTTCGAAGGGGAGGGCTTCTGGGTTTGTCTTAATGGGGAATATTGGGGGTTTGGGTTTCCAGGGAAGTTCTTGTTTGCTTGGCAGGTGGCACACCCTTTTACATATGCAGATATGTCTTCTTTCATGTTTGGCCACCATAAGTCTTGTGACACTATCCAAAGGGTCTTTGTTATTCCGGGGTGTCCTGTGGTTTTTGTGTTGTGAAACAGGGAAATTACCCCCCTCTCTAGCGGTGTGTTGTCCACAACCACAAGTTTGTCACCTTTCCACCAGTACTTTCCATGTTTTACTAGCTGAAAGGGGGCAGCCCACTCATCTAGAGTGTCTGGGTGGTCCAATTGGTGTGCCATGACATGGTCATCTATCCTTATGGAGAGGACAGAGTTTGCAAAGATAGTTGGGGTTAGGACTGTTACGTTGTTGTTGTCTTCTTCCCCTGTGTTGTGATCTGGGCGTCTAGATAGGGCATCTGCATGGTTCTGGGCTCTGGGTTTGTGGTGGAGTTTAATGTGGTAGTCCGCCAGTCTGGGAATGTACCTTGCGACCCATCTATTGATTTGACAAGGGTGTCGGTAGTATTCTAGGTTTTTGTGGTCCGTAAACACAGTGATTTCATGGGGCGATCCTAGGAGTAGGTGTCTCCAGTGTTCCAGACCTCGGATGACCGCTAAGAGTTCTCTATCATGGATATCATAATTGCGCTCCGCTTCTGAGAAGGACTTTGAGAAGTAGCCTATTGCTTGGGGTTTGTTTCTGTCATCTTTCTGTGTGAGGATCACTCCTGTGGAAAAAGTGGAGGCATCCACTTCTAGTTCAAAGGGTTTGTTCATGTCTGGTTGGCACAGGACTGAGTCTTCACATACAAGTGCAATGAGGGTCTCTAGGGCTTCTTTTGCCTCTTCTGTCCACTTGAACAGGCCTTCCTTTGTTTTTATTGTGTCTGTGATAGGCCTCACTAAGTGGGCAAAGTTGGGGATGAAGGGGTGTTGGTAGCTTAGTGTTCCTAATATGCTTCTTGCTTGTTTGACCAATTTGATGTCTCTTGGCCATTCCTTAAGTCCTTCTACCTTCTTTGGGTCTATTTTGACATTTGACCCATCTATGACAATTCCTAGGTAGTGGATTTTTCTTTGTTCAAATACACACTTGGACGCTTTGAGGAAATAGGATTCCTTTTTGCATATTTCCAGGAATTTGTGGACAATCTGTCTGTGGCGCGTGGTGTCCTCTTCTGTGGCTATTAAGACATTGTCCATGTAGACGAACAACTCTTTTGGGTACTTGTCCATGAGTGGTCAAAGTATTCTGCCCATTGTTCTTGCAAAGGTGGCTGGTGCATTTGTGAGGCCAAAGGTCATGACTCTGGGTAT
Source organism: Lactarius vividus (assembly GCA_021527035.1). Taxonomy (NCBI): domain Eukaryota; kingdom Fungi; phylum Basidiomycota; class Agaricomycetes; order Russulales; family Russulaceae; genus Lactarius; species Lactarius vividus. Next base: position 12,300 of record JAKELG010000661.1, read on the forward strand.
GAACAACCCTCTAGGTGTTTTGAAGGCTGCTTTCCATTGGTCTTCTTCTTTGATATGGATGTTGTGGTACCCCCACCTGATGTCGAACTTGGAGAACAGTGTCTTCCCATGTAGGTTTGTTAGGATGTCAGATATGAGCAGCAGGGGGTAAGTGTCCTTTACTGTCCATGCATTTAGGGGTCTATAGTCAAGGATGGGGCGCAGCCCTCCGTCTGTTTTCTTTCTGAAGAAGAAGGATGACACATAGGGAGAGCTTCCTTCATAGATGTATCCCTTAGCTAGGTTTTCTTTGAGGTATGCTTTTAATGCCTCGTCTTCTTGTGGGGGAAGTGGGTATATTTTGCAGTTGATTTTGTTGGGTGCATCTGGGTGTAGTGTGATGGGGTGGTCTTCCTCTCTTTCTGGGGGGAAGCATTGCGCTTCTTCATCAGAGAACACTTTGTGGTGGTGTTGGTATTCTTTTGGGATCTCTGTCTCTTTTACTGGGTCAAAAGTTGTTGTGGTTGTCGCAACTTTTGCTTCTTGGTGATGTTTTCTTCTGAAGCGATATCCTCCAGTCAAGATGGTGACAGGTTCTCCTTTTAGTTCCTGTTTCTTCCAGTCAATAACTGGGTTTTCATGTTTGAACCAAGGGTAGCCAAATATCATTCTATCTTCTCCTAGGCTGGTCACAAAGAACTGGAAAGCGGTTTCCTTTTCTCCTCTTTTTATCCATAGTTGGCATTTTTCCATTATGGTGCCATCTTTGTTTAGTGATCCATCCACATTTCAGACTATCATTGGTGGTTGTAGGGGGGTGGTCCCAAGTCCTAGTTTTTGGATCAGGTTTTGATCTATGAGGTTGTCTGTTGCTCCACTGTCTAGGAGCACATTTACTCGAGCTTCTTTGTAGTATAGGTGAACAAGAACTTGAATTGTCATAGCACTATCGCGAACACTGTACATTGAATCAGCCTTCCTATCAGCTCTCATAGGTTGGCATCGCAAAAATCCTGGTCAAGGGCATAGTAACGTCTCTTTTCATCCTCTGTCATGCCTTGGATGAGTGTGTAGGCTTGTTGGACTTTGTCTTCTGTTGTGGCAACTGACACTGATGATGTGCTCGCTTCTTGGGTGTAGGGGGGTGCTGTGTCTGCTTCTTGGGTGTCTGTGGCTCGGACTTTTGTTTGGTTTGGGGTGTTTTGGCGTTGGCAGTTTCTGGCCATGTGCCCTTGCTGTCTGCACTTGAAGCAGCGCCCCTCCTTCATGAGCATCTTCTTTTCTTCTTTGGTGAGTTTCTTGAAGGGTGTAGTGGTTGTGGCATTGATGTCCATGGCATTGGGGTCCCTTCTGGTTCGGTTTTGGTTCTGGCCTATGCTTTGTGTGGGGCCAGTGTTTCTAGTTCCTGGTCCTGACTTCAGGAGCTGCCATCGTTGGTGTTCTGCTCTGGCAGTGGCTTGCCATTCATCCATGGTGTTTGGTATGGTGGTCCTCATGAGGCAAGCATGATATGCACCTGTTGGTAAGCCTCTTTTGAAGAACTCTATTGTTCCTGGTGTGTTTCTATCCCATCCTGCTATTCCTGCAAGGTTTTCAAAGTTGAGGATGTAATTGTCTAGTGCTCCGCCTTGCATCTTTAGGTTGATCAGCTTTTGGTAAGCTCTCTCTTTGTTCAGGGTGTCAGTCCAATCCCTGTCGAAGGTTCTGGTGAATCCGCCCCATAGGTCTTCACTGTCTTTGGTGAGGGTTTTGGTACAGTCTGCTAGTGCCGCTTCCATGTTGTCTTCTGTTTGATTGACCCATAGTTGTACTCCAGGTCCTTTGAATAGTGTGAGGGCAAACAGGACTTGTGAATAGGGTTGTTTGATGAGTTCATGTTCACTATTTAACTTGATGTATCGTAGTAGTTCTCTTTTGAACTGGCTACTCTCTGTTCTGTTTCCAGTGAAGGCAGTGGGTGCTACTCCTTTGAGTCCTCCACTGGCACTGGTGTGTGGGGTGGCTGGGGTGGTTGTTGTGGACATGGTGGGTGCTGTTTGATTGTTGTTGGGGTTCTGTAGTGGTTGAACTGGTGAAGGTACTCTGATGGGTGGTATTGGGGGTGGGAGCACTTCTGGTTGGTCTGGTTCTAGTGGGGATGGTTCTATCCAGATGGGGATGGTGGGGCTGGCGTGAGACGAAGCTTGTGGAGGTACAATGAGGGTAAGGTGATTGGTAGAGGAATGGGAGGATACTGAGTCTTGGTGTTACATTTCATTCTCGGACTACCCGGACTGGTTGTGGACTCTGATGTGTTTGTGATGACCCAATGTGTCAGGAGTAATGTGTCATGGACTTCGGAGCTAATCGCCTTGTGTTGTGCTGACTGACAACCCTTATTGTTGTACATGATGAGGATTACTTTGCTGACTGATGCTTCCTATTGTTCTACGTGTACAATATTACGATACGGATGAATGATCCCTAAGACCGTTGTACTAGGGTTTGCTCTACTTACACTATTGGTTACTTACGCATTCGAGCGGAGCTAGAGCTGGCTCCCTTAGGTGTATTTAAGCTCATAGTAGTGTAGGCCAGGATCCCCATCTTGGTCTTCTTCGAATACCACTCCCATCCTATCGTCTATACAAGGGCCAAGTGTCCCTTAGTGAGCTAGCTCCGGCATATCCCTAAGACCAAGGGGATCCCCATGACCTTATTCCCCATTCCAACTCCACATGGATGGTGGATAGCCCGACCATGACTTGCCCTCCAAACACTACATGTCATCTCGTCTTTGAATATCTCAACTCCCATACTGCCAGGCCTTTCAAGTGCTATTACATTCTCAACAATCCTCACTGGAGATACATTAGGAGTGTTAGGACTCCCCCGCTCAATATCCCGCTAGGTTTTCCCCTTTACACATACCGAGATTCCACCAGCATCTATTGCAGGCATCCAGCTGTCTTCCCTGAAGACCCAGCGAACCATTGATATTACCCTCAAGGGAACCCACGTCACACAAGTGCCTAAGTCAGGCAAACGTCTGTGGTAGACGTTACATTAAGACCAAGATCCTTCAACATGGCTTCCGCAACGATTACAACCAGAGACCTTTGGGTACCATTTCAACCATACCATATCGACAGAAGAGGAGAACACAGTGTTCCAAAGAAATTCCTAGGAGCAGCCTTTTGGCAAACAGAGAAAGGAGACCCAGGCTATGTAGTCCCTTATAACCATCCCAACAACACCACCAGTTTAATCCCTGTAGAGTTCAACTTCGAAAACCTCTGTTGGACAGAGATCAAGTGGGATGAACTTCACAGAAAACTTCAAGTAGTACAACCCACAACTGCCAGTTTAGGCCTCGACATATTCCAAAGCAGTATCACCACCAGAGATCAGTGGGGACCCATCAACAGTGAAACCAAAGAACCTGTTCGATCCCCTACACCTAAGCCACCAGCACCCTCCCCATCACTAGCAAGTAACCCTGAGGAAATCCGTATCTTTAAAGCCCAAGCAGAAGAAGAAGAGCAGCAGTTGGGACTATTAGCTGAGTTGATTCCCACCAACATGACCACTACCGTCACTGAGCAACCCCTTGTATTTGAGGAACCCGCATGCATTAGTCATGGTGGACCCCCCAGCAACGACCCTCCCACAAGCAGAGGAGGAGGTGGAGGAGACGACGGCAGAGGACCCCTATTCACAGGGCCAAATGTCTCCATCGGAAGTCGCCCTGAGAAATTTATGGGCAAGGAACCCCTCGTATTCACAGGGGATCACACCAACGTTCAACAATTCCTAACCCAGTGGGAGCTATTCGTCGAAACGAACTTCAACAATCCAGCCATTACACTCCCCTACCGCAAGGCACTCATATTCCTTACCTACATACAGGGGGAAACACGTCAACAAATGGGTCCTGTCAACCATCAAGTGGGTCAAGGGATACAAGGCAAAACATGGCCCTTATGACAACTGGATCTGGCAAGCTGTAGAGCTTGGATTCAGGAATACATTTGCCAACACTTTAGAGAAGGAATGCGCCCAACAAGACCTCCAGAAGGGATTCTGCATGGAGGGACAGGACATTGACACTTATGTGGCCAAATTCGAGAAGGCTGTACACGAAGCTGGGTATTGATTTGATGACTCCCTAGTACTCGATAAATTCACCAGTGGCCTTCCTGTAGAACTCTACAAGAACGCCTACAGCTTCCACAGCCCCAACACTTATAGTCAATGGAAGGTGGCTGTACTCGAGCAGCAACACAAGTGGATGCACCTCCAAACTCAACTCAGAGGGCACAAACCCCTTGGAGGACCTGGAAAACAAGGGAACATGTCCCTGAGGACCTTCAATGCACCCAATCGCCCGCAGCAACCTCATCAAGGATGGCAGTTGTTCCGCAACCACCCCGATGCCATGGATACCACCCCGGGCAGAGTCCACGCTAGACTCACAGGATCCAAAGAGATCAACTATACACGCCCACCATACACCCCTCAAGGAGAAAGAGGGGGATGCCCTCAAGGTAGAGGAGTCATTAATGCTAAGGACGTCATCTGTTACAACTGTAACAAACCAGGCCACTTCTCACATAATTGCCTTCAGCCGCGCCACCCGTGC
>JAKELG010000662.1:0-16802 GCA_021527035.1 Lactarius vividus
GTAAGAAACATGATGATTGTGCGGGGTCATGTGCGAGTCAGCTGAGACTAGAGCGCCGTGAACTTTGATATACAAGGAAGAGGGCGTAAAGATGTATCGTGCAACGAAGAGATCATCAGAATTGGTTGGGTGCATAAGGAGTTATGGGCATGTCAAGATGGGGTATGGGAATAGGAAGCAAAGAATGGAAGCGTCCAAGAAGAAGAGAAGGAAAATCGTGACACCATCCCAGGGGTTCGACTCCATCCTCACAATCACCGATCACGACTGCTCGAAAGCTGCAATCTTTATACCCTGTCACAAAACCATCACCACTGAAGGAGTAGCATGGCTATACCTCCAGCACGTCTATCTGCACTATGGGATACCCCACAAGCTCATCACAGATAGGGACCCACGATTCACATCCGTGTTCATGAAGGGGTTGTGCAGCATACTTGGGATACGACAGAACATCTCCTCCCCATATCACCCCCAAACAGATGGCCAATCGGAACGCACCAACCAGTGGCTGGAACAATACTTACACCATTGGAGCAACATTGAACAGGACAACTGGGCAGAAGCACTCCCAGTGGCACAGTTTGTGCACAACTCCTGGCCAAACGCGATGACAAAACACTCCCCATTCTCACTCATTATGGGATGGGAGCCACGAACAACATGGGTCTCAAAACCTACGCCGGTACCATCAGTTGACCAGTGCCTAGACGAAATGGTCATAAGGTGACAGCATGCGGAAGACTGTATCAAACATGCGCAAAACCTCATGGCAAAGAAGGGAAGAAGCCGCTTCATCCCTTATGCTGAAGGGACCCAGGTCTGGCTAGAAGGAACAAATTTGAAAACCTTCTACCCCACTGCGAAACTAGCCCCAAACATCATGGTCCCTTCCGAATCAAGAAGGCCTTATCTGCAGTGACATACAAATTAGAACTACTGACCACATGGAAGATACATCCAGTGTTTCACGCAAACCTCCTGACGCCATATAAGGAAACGGAACTGCATGGGGAAAACTTCCCACGTCCCCTTCCTGAACTCGTGGATGGCGAAGAGGAGTTTGAAGTGGAGCAAGTCATAGGGTCATGACTCCACGGGTGAGGGCGCAAGCTGCAATTCCTAGTTAAGTGGAAGAGCTTTCCCATGAGTGACAGCACATGGGAACCAGCTGACCACGTCAAACACGTGCCTGATGCAATCGCCGACTTCTATTGCTGACACCCCACAGCCGATGGAATGGGATGCAAGTTATAAAAGATGAACCAACGAACAACGATTCCCTCACCCATTATGACAACTCCCATTCCCCACAACACTGCCCCAGCTAATGACTGACCTCCTCCCCCATCAGCCCTAATCCTCAAATGACTTACAGTGCCCTCCCAATCTGAAGGGATCCCGACCCCATTTGTATCCCGAACCCCATACTCAGTTGTCCCTTCCTGACCCCCAACCCCAGTACTGGCCATCGCGCTCAATGTTTCCCCCACTAGTCCCATGCCCCCACCATCTTCCCCACCACCACTTGAACCCACGGTAGCACCTCTTTTAGAGGCCCCTCCAGGCATTACACCAGTTGTCCCCATGTCGCAGCTTGCATCTGAGCTACCTCATCCTTACTTGCTGATGCCTGTGCCTCCCCCCCCTCATCAACTATGACCAGATCCTCGGCTCGCATCTTTAGATGACGATGAGGAGCCAATTGACGAAGGGGATGATGAGGAGTCTGATGACCCTGGCCTCCCATTCTTCCTTAATGCCCCCGACATGCCATTCTTCTTCCCCCTTATGCTCCCACTTGAGGACAATGTCACGAAAGTTCTGGCGAAGTATATTTACTACCACCACAACTATCAAGAAATCATCAGAACTCAGGGAAAGGGGAAACCCTGCTACTGCCAGGAGGTTTATCTGTCAATGCCCCGAGCATCAGCTATGCACCTGGTCATCTCTCCTCACCAACTTGCAGTCTTCAGCCTGCAAGACCCTCATGCTGTCACTATTAATGAAGTACTGAGCGAGCTCAAAAACCCCCGCTTATCTGCAGAGTGTAACGTCTACCACGGATGTTGGCCTGACTTAGGCGTCTGTATAACATGGGTTCCCTTCTGGACGAAAGCGGTGGTTGTCGGGACTGTCTGGGAACACTGCAGGATGCCGTTGGTAGGCCCCGAGGTGGTCACGGTAAGTATAGAGGGGAAGGTCGAGGGGTACGTTCAGAGGTGGTTCAGCGACTTTATGAATGTACCTCCAACGGGGATTGTCGACGATGTAGTAACACTTGTAGGGTCTTGCGACACGGGAGTTGAGGTACTCGAATACGAGGTGACACGTGGTTTCAGGGGGGGTAAGTCACGGTCGGGTTGTCCACCATTCACGAGGGAACTGGGGATAGAAGTCACGGGGATCCCTCTTGGTCAAAGGGGATATGCCGGAGCCAGTTCACGTAAGAGTTCCGCAAACTCTTAGCACAGGAGATGAGACAGGAAGTGGTATTCGAAGAAGACCAAGATGGGGATCCTGGTCCGTAGTACTAAGGGCTTAAATACACGTAAGGGAGTCAGTTCTAACTCCGCTCGAACTCGTATGTAGCCAATAGCGTAAGTAGCGTAAATCCTAGGACAGGGATCCTAGGAATCAGTCATCCACAACGTAACACTGATATCGTACAACAATAGGACTCGGAGGGAAACGCATAAGACACATCACGTACAACAATAAGAGGCATCAGTCAGCCGGAACACGAGGCAGTAAGATCCAAAGTCCATGACACATTACTCCTGACATACCGAGTCATCGCGAATACGTCAGAGTCCACAACCGGGCCGGGCAGTCCAAGGACGAAACGTAACACAGAGGTTGCGAGGTTGTGGCAGTGCTTTGGGGACAAGATCACCCTGGATGCGTGCTGGGCGGACCTGCGACATCTCAAGCAAGAGGCCACGAGGGACCAGTTCCACCTGGATGCCAAGCTTCAGGGCATCACAAAGCACATGCAGTACGCAGGCACCATCCCCCTCATCACTGATAAATTTGTCGAGCTCACCACTCGCCCTGTATGCCCCTGCCACTACTTCCCCAAGCTTCCCCTCATACTGCACCCCAGCAGACCCTCGGAGATGCCCTGTCTTATGAACAGACCCAGTCAAACTCAGAAGTGGCGTAAGTGCTACTTATGTGTTATGTCCTAGCAGAGACATGGGTTCAATGGGTTCGATATTACACAGGTACCAAGTGAAGACATCTATTGTCTTATTGCTATGAAGTACAAGTGGTCTGAGATGTGGTACAGTGTGTACCACTACTCTGTAGTTAGGGCTCCTCACCCGAAGTGTCTAACACATCTCTATACTCAGTCTTGCGAGTACACAGAGTCTAACAGGTGTGACGCGTTGATATAGTTCAACTGCAAAGACTTCGATAGTGTCCTGGTTAGGGACTGAGGTAGGGGATGCACAAGTAGAGGGAAAGAGCGAAGTCACACCAAAGGAAAGAAGGCAAGGTTGCTAGATTGCAAACGAAGCCAAGTCTGGCTTCCTACAGTGTAAAGTACAGCTTTAAATAGGACGAGGTTCCAAACAACATGAACACAAGTCCACACAGAAGTAAAGAACCAAAACAAGATGAGGCACTGATGTAGAAGTGGAGTCTAGGGTGGCTAACATTGATAGCCCCTTTGGTAACAAAATAAAAGACAAATGGAGCGAAATGATAGAAAGATAACAAGAGTCACACACAGAGAAGGTCCGAAGCGTCGGATCATAACATTATGCAAGAAGCAGGGTCACAAGATGAGCGAGTGCCCTAATCAACCTCCAGCCAGGGTATGCACATGGTGCGCAAGCCAGGCTCATGCATCTGAGAACTGCCTCATTCATCGGCTTGTGCCCATCACCCCGGCCTTTGAGGAGCCGTCCCAGTGCCCCCACTGGTGTGGGAAGTGCTTGAGGTTCGATGCACAGCATGATGAGATCGAGTGCCTGCAGTACAAGATGTGTAGGAGGTGTGGGGAGCGTGGAAGGTATTTGTTCCTCTGATGACATGTATGCCTGGTGGATGACCGGGATGACAAAACTAACGACCCCAGCGCTGACATTTATGATTACGTTGGCAGTGACTGAAGTTGTGGTGACTTCAGGTCTAACAGGGGGGTAATGTCACAATTTTCCCTATCTTTCCCTTGGATGCTCCCATTCCTTGCTTCTCATTTCCATACTCCACCTTGATATGCTCATAACTCCTTATGCGCCCAACCGTTTCTGATGATCTTTTTGCTGCACGATACGTCTTTACACCCTCTTCCTCGTATATTAAAGTTCACGGCGCTCCGGTCTCAGCTGACCCGCACATGACCCTGTGCAATCACCATGTTTCTTACTATAGCCATGCCTTTGTTCCATTTTTACTCAGAACCCGTATATTGCGCCATATGTTTGTTGTGTGCAAACATCCTGTACTAGTATATAAGTTGCACACTACCTAGCTTGTATGGTAGACTTGACTTCTTGTGTAATACCACATCGTTGTCAATCCACAAATGACTTTACACTCGCCCTTTTTGCTTGAGCACGACTTTGGTTCGCCTTTGTGCTTGAACCCCAGAATTCCCCGACTATCACCTACATGTCTGAGGAGACCGTGTGGTGCTTGTGCATCATTTGTTACATTTCGGCTTCGGACTGCCCGGCCCGGTTGTGGACTCTGACGTACTCACGATGACTCGGTATGTCAGGAGTAATGTGTCATGGACTTCGGATCATACTGCCTCGTGTTCGGATGACTGATGCTCGCTATTGTTGTACGTGATGTCGATTACTATGCTGACTGATGTTTCCTATTGTTGTACGCGATTTGGATTACGACAACGACTGCGCATTCTATTATTAGATTACGCTACTTACGCTATTGGCTGTGTACAAGTTGAAGCAGAGCCAGAACTGGCTCCCTCACATGTATTTAGACTCATAGTGTTATGGACCAGGATCCCCATCTTGGTCTTCTTCGAATACCACTCTCTACTCGTCTTCTGTGCTAGGGACTTGCAGCGTCCCTAAGTGAGCTAGCTCCGGCATATCCCTTTGTGACCAAGGGGGATCCCCGTGACTTCGTCTCCACTTCCCTCGTGGATGGTAGACTTACCAGCCGTAGTGTATCCGCCAAATACCACGTGCCACCTCGTCTTCGAATACCTCAACGCTCATACCGCTCGACCCACTCACTGCTATTACATTGTTGATAACCCTCGGTAGAGGTACATTCGTAAGGTCCCCAGTCTGCCTCCCGGAGTTCCCCTTGACCTCCCCCTTTACACCTATCGTGACTCCACGGGAGCATACCAGCGCCATCCTGCCGTATTCCCCGACTCCCCTGACAACCACCACCGCTACCCCAGAGGGAACCCACGTTACAACAGCGTCTAAGTCAGACCAACGTCCATGGTAGACGTTACATCATTGAACTTAGTCCTAACTGACTATCTCCCATCCCGTTACCTTGGTCTGAGCAACTTAGTGATGTGCACGTCGCACATAACGTTCCTGTGGTAACGTTACAGTTGGCCACTCCCTTACTGTGGAGACCTTGCCAGAGTCCATCTGCACTTCTCTGGGATGGATAATCATCCCTAAGTACTCCATTTTGCATTTCTCAAAATCACACTTTTCTGGTTTAAGGTAGAGGTCATGATCTTGTAGCCGTTGCAACACCTCTCTTATGATCTTCCGGTGATGCTTTAATTCATGGCTATAGATCAGGATGTCGTCCATATAGATGGCGACTTCTCCTTTTGCGATGAGATCCATGAATATGGCGTTCATAAGGGCTTGGAAGGTAGTGGGGCTGTTAGTCATGCCGAAGTACATGACTTTAGGCTCATACAGTCCGTGATTGGTGATGATAGCACCTTTCCATTTGTCTCCTTCTTGGATCTGAATATTATGATAGCCCCATCTCACGTCAAACTTAGTGAAGTACTCTGCTCCTTTCAACCGATTGATGATGTCAGCTGCAAGTGGGAGTGGATATCAGTTTTTAATGGTAATTTTATTAAGTTGCCAATAATCCTGGACTAGACAGAGCTTTCCATCTTTCTTTTTAATGAAGAATACTGGGGATGCCATCGGTGACTTAGATGGGACCAGATATCCTTTACTAATATGTTTGTCCAGGAACTTATCCTGTTCCACTTGCTCTGTAGGTGACATGGGGTACATCTTAACCTTCCAGTGTTTGACTGCATCTGGTTTGAGGTCTATGGCATGATCCCACAGTTGGTGTTCTGGGAGCCTCTGGGATTCTTCCTCAGAATACTTTTGCGAAGTCACGCTAGTGTGGGGGTACCATTTCTTTGAACGTCTTCTTTGGTTTGGCATTAATGGCTTTCTCAGCGATTTGCTGGGAGTACGTAAAGCCTGCCAGACAGAAGACTTCGTCATGGACTGTGTCCAACATTTCTCCACAAGGAGACGGCAGTGTTCCATTTGGTTCGCCATAATGCGCATCACCTCTATCTCATGCTCCTCAGGCGCTATTTCAGTGGCAGAGTTGAGACGCATTGTGCCTTCCTGCCAATCTATTTGCGGATTCCGGTTCCTTAGCCAGGGCAGCCCCAAAATGACATTCTCTGGTCCTAGTGAAGTGACATAGAAGTCATATTTTTCTTCGGTTGGACCAACTTTGAGATTAAGTTGGACTTTATGGGTGATGCTACTGGCTTCATTGAGAGTTCCGTCTATATTATATAGGAGGATGGGGCTCTCAAGAGGAATCTGCAACATTTTGTGGCAGTCAGTGTACTTTTTGTCCAGGAACAACGATGTTGCTCCAGAATCTACCATTGCTGCTACTTTTACAGTACAATGACATCTGGATAAATAGACACTAATATGAAAATGTGATTTCTTATCTTTTGTTTTGGGAATAGTAAATGAAGAAGAAAGTGCTGCATCAGAATTCATCACTTGCGGCATGGCTACACTCAAAACCGATGTCCTTAAGACTGGTTGAGGAGCTATTTCAGAGTAGGAACTAGATATAAAGTTCATCTCGGAGGCAGATGGAGATGTAGAAACAGGAGACAATGGAACTGAGACATCACTACTATCTAACTTACAGGCAGAAACTACGTGAGTATGAATTACAGAATTTGAGTCCGAAACGAGGTGAGTCCTGAGACATATACTACAAGAACAAAGAGCTGAGTCAAAGTCTGTATTTAAGGGGCCAGTTGCAGCTACACGCGACCCCTGATCTAAAAAGCTGCCTTGAGAGCCTCAATGGTCTCCTGCTGCTTTTTAACCATCTCCATCAATTTTGCCACGTCTGCCTGGGATGTCTTAGGCTGAGAGGTATTGGAAGAAGTGGCCGCAGCCACTGTACTGGATGAGTTGGATGAGGATGGGGGGGCTGAGGATTCTGTTGTGCCCGCAGCTTTCACTTTGGCTGGTTTCCCTAACTTTTTGATCATGCAAACAGGGGCACAGTGGCCAGCTTTCTGGCACCAGTTGCACACATCCCGTTTGTGATTTCCATCCTTTTTTGTATGGTCTTTGGACCCGCAACCATAGCATTTTCCTTGCATCCACTTTCGGTACTCCACTTGGTTCTTAAAGAACTTGTCCTTCCCCTTGTTGCTTTGTGAACTTTGTTGGTGCGTGGCGTCAACTTGCATGGCATCGGGGTCGTGAGATGCGGGCAGATTAGTCTTTCCCGACTTTTCCGGGCACTGGTGGAGGTGTTGATCTATTAGCGTGGCTGTGGCTTTTAGATTGTTGAAAGTGTCTTGCTTCCTTTTGGTCGTGGCGAGAATGCTTAATCTTGTCATTGAGACCAGTGTAGAAGCAAAATCGCAGAGGTCAGCTTTTGACCATCCAGTCTGTCCGCTGTACTGTTCAAATATTGACGTATATTTGGCAACGGACTTCTTCCCTTGGTGTGTCTTCTTCAGCTCCTCTCGGGCAATGTCATGGACATCCATTGGGGAGAAGCAGCGGTTGAATTCTTTTACAAAGTTATTGTAAATTCCCACAAAGGGGAATGACCCTTGGTTGGCCACCTCAAGGTAAGGGAGAGCCCAGGTCTTGGCTTCTCCTTCCATTAAATTGAGGGCTGCTGCTATCCACCTCTCCTCTATTGGCATCCATGATTGAAGGATCGGCTCCCATGTATTAAGAGTGTCTCCTTGTGAGCTGGCCCAGTTGTGGAAGGCGGCTAGGAAATGGCAGGCGTCTGTGGAATTGCCCTTTCCGTCCCATGCTTTGGGGCGGGCCACTATATCCTTGCCACCAACCTTTTTGGGCTTAGCCTGGGTAGTGGCTACCTGCTGAGTGAGGTCAGAGACCTGTTGCGTGAGGTGGCCCATAGCCAGACTGAGTTGATTTATAAGATTGATGCAATCTTGGATGGAGGGAGGGGGAGGTGGTACTGAGGGTGCTGGAGCCGGAGTGGGGTCTGGCTGTACAGTGTGTAAAGATGAAGATGAGGATGCCGACATTTTTTCTAACTCTTCTTCGCGTTTCTTTTTGTCCACCTGATATTGGGCCTCTCTGAAATCTTGTAAGAGCATGAGTTGCTCGTCGGGATGTAGGTCGTCCCAGTCTTGAATTTGTCCAGTGTACTCCTTCTCTTGTTTAGAGAGGGGAGGGAGGGTGAATTTCGAGTGAACTCCTCGAGGATACTGAGCCTGAGCTAGACGAGCTTTGGCTTTGCCTTTCAGAGCCACGGTCTACTTCAATTGGGGACGGGGGACGAGAGAGGATGGGGACGATTTCTTCAGTGAAGAGAATGAGGTCTTTGATAGTGAAGTCGGTTCCTGGAACAGTCGTAGTTCCGGGGTATTCTTCTTCAAAGACTTGACGGACACCAGGGAAGAAGTAAAGGGCTTGATGTTATGATTCTCCCTTCTCTTTCTCTTGGACGCTTCTGTTCCCTGCTTCTTATCCCCATACCCCACCTTGTTACGCCCATAACTCCTTATGTGCCCAGCCGTTTCTGATGATCTCTTTGCTGCACGATACGCCTTTACGCCCCCTTCCTAATATATTAAAGTTCACGGCGCTCCGGTCTCAGCTGACTCGCACATGACCCCACACAATCACCATGTTTCCTACTATAGTTGTGCCTTTGTTCTACTTTTACTCAGGATCTACATATCGTGCCATATGTTTGTTGTGTACAAACATCCTGTACTAGTATATAAGTCACATGCTACCTAGCTTGTACGGTAGACTTGACTTCTTGTGTAATACCACATCGCTGTCAATCCACGAACGACTTTACACTCGCTGTTTCGCTTGAGCACAACTTTGGTTCGCCTTTGTGCTTGAACCCCAGAACTTCCCGACTATCACCCGCGTGTCTGAGGAGACCGTGTGGTGCTTATTCATCACTGAACTTGGTCTTAACCGACCATCTCGCATCCCGTGACCTCAGCCTGAGCAACTTAGTGACGTGTGCATCGCACATAATGTTCCTGTGGTAACGTTACAGGCTTCCTCCTTACCAGCGTTCTGAGCCACCCGGGACCAAATGTCCATATCACATATTGATATTTGGGTGGCTCGGGCGAATTTCTCCGCTGGTAGGATGACGACGCCAGCGTTGTCCTTTTCATCGGACTCATGATCTGACTGCCTGGACAGGGCATCTGCACGCGTGTTCTTTGTTCCTGCTATGTGTCTCAGAATAAAGTTGTATTCTGACAGTTCTAGGAATTCTTGTGCGACTCTTCAGTTGATCTTTCGGGGCTCCTTCCAGTATTGGAGGTTGGCATGGTTGGTGTGGATAATGATTTTATGGGGGGATCCTATGAGGTACGTTCTCCATGTTCGTAGCACCTTGACCACTGCCAACAACTCCCGATCATAGATGTTGTAATTTCACTCTGTTGCCGTAAACGATTCGGAATGGAAGGCTACTGGGTGGAGCTTCTGGTTGGAGCCTAGTTGGTTCAGTACTGCCCCTACTGCTACGTTCGACACGTCGACTTCTAGCTCGAATGGTTTTGTGAGGTCTGGGAATAAGAGTACCAGCTCTTCACATATGCGTTTTTTAATGTCTTCAAAGGCGTTCTGTTGCGTGTCTCCCCAATACCACTGAACTTCCTTCTTTGTGAGGTCATGGAGGGGTTGGGCAAGTTGAGAGAATCCCCGTAGGAATCTTCGGTAGAAGTTGCAGAATCCCAAGAACGCATGAACCTCCTTAATGCTTTTCGGTGGTTGCCATTCTCAGATTCCTCAAACTTTGACAGGGTCCATTCGCAGTCGTCCATGCCCAATGATGAGACCAAGGTACTCAGTTTCATAGACCTCGAATTCGCACTTCTCTGGTTTCACATAGAGGTCATGTTCTTCACAAAGGTGTAGCACTTCATGGAGGATCTCCCAATGGTGGTTCTTGTCATCGGCAGTGGCAACGAGGATGTCGTCCATGTACACGACGACTTCATTCATTAGAATAAGGTCACGGAAGATGGTGTCCATCATTGTTTGGAAGGTGGAAGGGAAGTTTGTGAGGCCAAAGAACATGACACGCGGCTTGAACAACCCTTGGTTGGTTTTGAACACTGCTTTCCACTCGTCTCCCTCTTGAATGCGAACGTTATTGTACCCCCAGCAAATGTCTAGCTTCGAGTACAAACATGTGGTTCAAATGCGATCAATGAGTTCGGGTATAAGCGGGAGAGGGTAGTGGTTCTTTACAGTGAGTTCGTTGAGGCGCCGATAGTCTTGTACTGGTCATAGTTTCCCATCTTTCTTTTTGATGAAGAAGAAAGGTGATGCATAGGCAGATTTCGAGGGTTGGATATACCTCTTTTCGAGTTGTTCATTCAGGAAAGCTGTGAGTGCTTCTCCTTTGTTCATGGTCAAGGGATACACTTTACAATCAAGGGCGGCGGGTGTGTCTGGGAGTAAGTCAATGGCATGGTCCCATATGTGGGATGGGGGAAAGTGGTGTGACGCTTCTTTGCTGAACACCTTGCGGTGTGGCCAGTATTCTGGAGGAACCATTTCCTCAAACATTCAGATCTGCCTTTTAGCTGCTTCCTGCTGAGCGAGTTCTGATGCGGTGGTTGTTTTTCGCAGGAAGGTAATGCTTGGCTCTGACTCTTTGTTCACAACCTGCTCCCAGGCCTCCTCATCAAGCTCGTACGCTTCTAGGGCCCTAATAGCAGCTTCTATGGGCATGGCGTCACTTTGGAGGTTCAGGCTGGAGATTACGACCAGTTGGAAGTTTTCATTCAGCGTGGCATTTCTCCACTCTATCTCAGGCTCGAAGGCCAAGAACCAGGGGTAACCCAGGATTGCTTCGTCCTTTCCTAGATTGGTTACCAGGAAACGAAGCATCTTCGTGCGCTCACCAGTCCACACTGCCAAATTGGTGTACTGGGTTATTGCGCCATCTCGGTTGTAAGTTCCATCAACATTCCATATAGTGATAGGAACGGAGACAGGTCGGGTCCTGAGATGCATTTGTTTGAGCAGTTCCGCACAAATAAAGTTGTCAGTTGCTCCAGAGTCCAACAGGACCTGTCACTCGGCTGTTGTGTTTGCAGATTTGAAAAGAACTGGGATTCGCATGGATTGGTATCTGCTATAATACACGTGTAGCACCTTTGCCCAGGCCGACGGGTTCAGGCATTCGGAAAATCCTTTCCTCCAAAAAGCTTCTCCACCAAGAGGTCCTGCACTTCTTTTGGCTGAGCAGCCAGTGCTGCGATCTGAGTGTCAGCCGCTTTATCATTTGACAGTATGTGGTTTGCTGATATGGCGACTCGAGTAACAAGGGGGGGAGGCGATACTGTGGGGGTAGTGGGGACGGGAGGAGGCACTCCTCTGTCACTTGTGGTCTGAGCAACGTGAGTGCCTTTTTGTGGGCAATTACGCGACACATGACCCTTTTCCCCGCATCGGAAACATCTCCCCTCCACGACCATCCTTTGCTTCTCAGTGTCTGTGAGGGTTGCACGGGCTCTAGTGCAGCTAATGTCCATGGCATTTGGGTCACGTGCCTTGTTAAGGGCTTGGACCAACTGGTCTCAAGTGTGACCTCCTCGCTTCTCATTTTGTCGGTTGCGCATGAGATGGGGCTTCAGCATGAGGTACTCGGCTTGCTGAAGCCGTGCCGCTACCTTCCATTGGTCCTATGTAACGGGGTGTTGGAAGCGTATTGCGTTGATCACGAGGTTGTCAGGGAGTCCCACTTGGAACTTTTCAATGACATTGGCTTCGTCTGGATTATAGCCAGCTTTTGTTACGAGGTTTTGGAAATTTGCGATATACGTGTCGATATCTTCACCAATCATCTTCAATTTATCAATGTCTTGGCATGCTCCAGTTCGTTCAGTGGTGTCGGTGTAGGCGTTTGTGAACTGGTCAAGGACCATGTTCCATAGGTTCTCTTCGTTGTGCAGTACTCCTCCTGTTATCTGGGTGTCCAGCCACGCAGTCTGCTCATCTACCCAATTGTCCACCAGATGTGTTACGTTTCGCCTGCGGACTGCCCGGCCCGGTTGTGAACTCTGACGTATTTGTGATGACTCGGTATGTCAGGAGTAATATGTCATGGACTTCGGATCTTGCTGCCTCGTGTCTCGGCTGACTGACGACTCCTATTGTTGTACGTGATGTAGTTTACTATGCTGACTGATGCCCTCTATTGTTGTACGTGACTCGGATTACGATAACGACTGCGCATTCTATTATTAGGGTACACTACTTACGCTATTGGCTGCCTACGAGTTCGAGCGGAGTTGGAACTAGCTCCCTTACTTGTATTTAAGCTCACAGTAGTACAGACCAGGATCCCCATCTTGGTCTTCTTCAATTACCACGTCCTCTACTCGTCTTCTGTACTAGGGACTCGTGACGTCCCTAAGTGAACTAGCTCCGGCATATCCCTCTGCGACCAAGAAGGGATCCCCGTGACCGTATCTCCATCTTCCTCTGTGAATGGTAGATCAGCCGACCGTGACTTACCCGCCTGGTACCACGTGTCACCTCGTCTTTGAATATCTCAACTCCCGCACCGCTCGCCCTACTCACTGCTACTACATCGTCGACAACCTCCAGTGGGAGTATATCCGCAAAGTACCCGGTCCACCTCCGAATGTTCCCATCGCGGAGATGTTATACACCTATAGGGACTCCACAGGCACGTATTGGCCTCACCCCGCGGTGTTCCCCGAGCACTCGGACAACCACAGATTTCATCCCCGAGGGAACCCACGTTACAACAGCGTCTAAGTCAGACCAACGTCCGTGGTAGACGTTACATTAAGACCAAGATCCTTCAACGTGGCTTCCACAGTAACAACCCGCGATCTTTGGATCCCATTCTGACCGTATCACATCGACAGAAGAGGGGAACGCAACGTCCCTAAACAATACCTCAAAGGAGCATTTTGGCAGACAGAACAAGGAGACCCAGGCTACGTAGTTCTTTACACTTACAAGGACAGCAAAACCGGACTCATCCCGGTAGAATTCAACTTCGACCACACCTGTTGGACGGAAATCAAGTGGGACGAACTCCACGGCAAACTACAAGTCGTCAGACCCGCAGGATCAGGCCTTCACCTCAACATTCGTCAAAGCGAAACAACTACCAGAGACCAGTGGGGACCCATCGACGGACAAGAAGAAGAACCAGTCCGCTCCCCTACCCCCAAGACACCCGCACCTTCCCCATCCTTAGGAAGCAACCCCGAAGAAATCCGCATTCTCGAAGCACAAGCCGAAGAAGAGGAAGCGCAACTGGGATTACTAGCTGAGTCCATCCCCACAGACATGACCACCACAATCACCGAACAACCAACCACATTCCAGGAACCCGTACGCATTAGTCGCGGCGGAGGACCCCCACCCGGAGGACACGGAGGAGGGGGAGGAGACGACGGAGGAGGAGATCCGGGAGGACCGCTCTTCACCGGACCAAACGTGTCAAGCGGGACCAAACCCGAGAAATTCATGGGCAAAGAACCCCTAGTATTCACCGGAGACCACACCAAAGTCCAACAATTCCTCACTCAGTGGGAACTGTTTGTGGAAACCAACTATGATAATCCTGCGTTCACCCTTCCCTATCGAAAAGCGCTGATCTTCCTCACCTATATCCAAGGAGACCACGTCAATGAATGGGTCCTATCCACCACCAAGTGGGTCAAGGCATACAAAGCCAAACATGGACCCTACGACAAATGGATCTGGGAAGCCATCGAACTCGGCTTCCGCAACACGTTCGCCGACACGCTCGAAAAAGAAAGAGCGCAACAAGAATTACAGAAGGGCTTCCGAATGGAAGGACAAGATATCGACTCCTACGTCGCCAAATTCGAAAAGGCGGTCAGAGAAGCAGTGTAACGTCTACCACGGACGTTTGCCTGACTTAGGCACTGTTGTAACGTGGGTTCCCTCTGGGATGGAATCTGTGTACGTCCGCTAGTGGGAAGACTGCGGGATGAGGCTGATACGTGCCGGTGGAGTCTCTATACGTATAGAGAGTTTCTTCTACGGGTACTCCGACTGGTGGGCTAGGGACGGTGTGGACGTATTCCCACTGGAGGTTGTCGACGATGTAATAACAATGGGTCGGCCGGGCGGTTTTGGCGTTGAGGTATTCAAAGACGAGGTGGCACGTAGTTCCGGGCGGGTAAGGCACTACTGGCGAATCTACCATTCACGGAGGAAGATGGAGATAGAAGTCACGGGGATCCCCCTTGGTCTCGAAGGGATATGCCGGAGCTAGTTCACTTAAGGGCGGCTACAAGCCCTTAGCACAGAAGACGAGTCAGAAGGTGGTATTCGAAGAAGACCAAGATGGGGATCCTGGTCCGTACTACTATGAGCTTAAATACAAGTAAGGGAACTAGTTCTAGCTCCGCTCGAACTCGTAAGTAACCAATAGCGTAAGTAGCGTATCCTAATAATAGAATGCGCAGTCGTTACCGTAAGACAGAACACGTACAACAATAGGGATCATCAGTCAGCAAGCCTAATCACGATCACGTACAACAATAGGGCGTATCAGTCATCCAAACACGAGGCGACGTGATCCGAAGTCCATGACACATTACATCTGACATACCGAGTCATCGCGAATACGTCAGAGTCCACGACCGGGCCGGATAGTCCGAGAGCAAAACGTAACATCACCCCCTTTTCAGTGTCAAGCCCCAGCTTGACCACGCATGACGGCGAGAGGGTTAGTGCCTACGGAGCGTAATGCCCTGATGCGGGCTATCTCCTCCGCGTCTTGCTCCGCCTTGGGTCCGCGGTGAAGCGAGGCCCGAATGTTCTCGATGCGGTCGACCGCATGTGCTCGCTGGAGTCGGGCGACACACCTGTTGCGCTCTATCTCCAGCCTCTCCAACTTCATCTGCTCCGCCGCTACGCGGTGTTGCTGTGCCCGCCACCCGAGTGTCATGCAGCGATAGCGGTGTACCTCGGCGATGAGAGTCGCGTCCTTCTGATGAAGGAGCGCCTGGTCGACCGAGTCGACTAGTCCTGCATCGGAGAGCAGGAACGTGAGGTCGTCGTCGGTGTAAGCGGGGGCAGAGGACTGCTCGTCGTAGTAGGGGGTGGCGTGGACGGGCTTCCCGTACTGCTGGTTGCAATTGGCTCGGAAAGCCAATACGAAGGGGTCGGCGGTGAGGATGAGCTGAGTATACCGGCGGGCCAAAGACGTTCCTGAGCGTCGCGAATCTGAAAGGGAATGTAGTGGACTCCCCTGTTGTACTCGTACCCCCTGGGAGGGGGTGTCTCCGCACGACTCTCGGTCTCCGGCATAGATTCCTCCTCTGGATCGCGGCGAACCGCGGATGAATGTGACGTCGATAGTGTGATAGCTTCCCCGGTGGGTCCACAAAGCGGGGGGGTTTCCGAGTGTGTCGTGGTGAGATGGGTGGCGTAACGTAAATACTGATGCGCCTCGAGGCGCTCCGCCGGGTCGTACGGGTCCCCGCCTTCGTCGGGTCCCGGGGGTGAGGCTGGTCGGCTGGGGACATAGCCCTGCTGTTCGTCGCCCGCTGGAGTGGGCGCTCGGGTTGGGATGTACTGGGAGGCAAGTCGGCTGGGCTGGTTGGTCTCGGAATAAACAGTGGGGGTCGGCGAAGGAACTGGGGATGGCCCGGGGGAAGGAGGACGATCTCCTCGCTGGTGAAGGGCGAGGGCAGCCGACAGGGGTGACGATGGCGTGGACTGTACTCTGTAAGGTGCCGAAAGTTCGGTGTTGACGACATAGCGGAAGTTGACTGGGGAGGAGGGGCGCATGAGTGAGTGAGTGAGCGGGGAGGAGAGATGGGGACGTCTCTTGGAGTTTCCCTGCGCTTATATGTGTCTCTCTGGCGGGGTTAGAACTTTTAAACTCCCTTATCGCGTCATCGGCGAACACGTCATTCTTGTCGACCCATTGGTTCTCTGAGTCGGGGTATCCCTTCCATTTGACCAGGTACTGAAGTTTACGACTTCTGCCGAACCGCCGAGAGTCTAGAATGTTCTCGACTTCGTATTCTTCTTCGCCGTTGACCAAATCTGGCGGTGGGCGCTGATAATTGGGCCCGTGCGTGAGTGTTTCGCGATAAGGCGTCAGGAGGTCCACATGGAATACTGGGTGTATCTGCCACTGCGTGGGAAGTTCTAGTCGATAGTTGACTGCGGACATCACCTGAGCGACCTTAAAGGGGCCGTGGCGTCGCGCCGCGAGTTTTGCCGTTGGCTGGTGTGTACGTAGGTGGCGTCCCTCGAGCCAGACTTGGTCTCCAATTTGGAATTTGGGCGTATCTTTGGCCTTGATCCACCCTGCTG
>JAKELG010000663.1:0-16786 GCA_021527035.1 Lactarius vividus
AAGGTCCATCCGCGACATGGTCGCCCGTTCTTGTGGCGTATCAGTGGTGGCGCGGGCGCCGCGGCTACTGCCGCCGTCATCCTCAAGTTGGATTAGGGGTTCCCCTCGGCTACACTTTGAATTTCTTCTATGAATGCCCCGCGTCCTTGGCGCGGTTGCCAGTTCGCGTTTGTTGCGCGGGCGGTGGGGCTGTCGACAGTCGCGTTGGAAGTGGCCTGCTTTGCCACAGTTGTAGCAGAGAAGGTTCTTCTTGTCGATGATTCCTTGATTCGGTCGTCCCCTTGCTGAGTGTACGGGTCTGGTGTAGTCGATTTCTTCGGATCCCGCGAGTCTGGCTCTAACCCTTCCTGGTGTGGTGTCCATGGCATCAGGGTGATTCCTGAATGCCTGCCACCCTTGGCGCGGTTGCTGCGGACGATTTGGAGCATTGAATGTTCTGAGGGAGGTGTTGCCTGGCTTACCGGGTCCTGGGGGTTTACGTCCCCCCAAACGCGTCTGAAGATGCATCCACTTGCGCTGTTTTCTAGCGCGGCTACCTTCCATTGTGCGTACGTGTTCGGGCTGTGGAAGTTGTAGGCATTCTTGTATAATTCCACCGGGAGTCCGCTGGTGAATTTATCCAGAACGAGCGAGTCGTCGAAACGGTATCCCCGCTTCTCGGACCGCTTTCCTCGAATTTGGCGATGTATGAGTCGGTCTTGTCCTTCCATGCGGAAGCCTTTCTGGAGCTCTTGTTGCGCCCTTTCTTTTTCAAGAGTGTCGGCGAACGTGTTGTGGAAGCCAAGTTCGATAGCTTCCCAGATCCATCTGTCGTAGGGGCCGTGCTTGGCCTTGTAGGCCTTGATCCACTTGGTGGTGGAGAGGACCCATTCGTTGACGTGTTCCCCCTGGATGTAGGTCAGAAGATTAGTGCTTTGCGGTAGGGAAGGTGAACGCAGGGTTGTGTCGTAATTGGTTTCTACGAATAGCTCCCCTTGAGTGAGGAATTGTTGGACTTTGGTGCGGTCTCCGGTGAATACGAGGGGTTCCTTGCCCATAAACTTCTCGGGTTTGGTCCCGCTTGATACATTGGGTCCGGAAGAGGGTCCTCCCGGATCGTCCCTCCATCACCTCCTCCTCCTCCTCCTCCGTGTCCTCCTGGAGGGGGGTCTTCTCCACGGCTGATGCGTGCGGGTTCCTGGAACGTGGTGGGTTGCTCGGTGATAGTAGTGGTCATGTCTGTGGGGATGGACTCAGCTAATAATCCCAGCTGCGCTTCTTCTTCTTCGGCTTGTGCTTCGAGGATTCGAATTTCCTCTGGGTGCTTCCCAACGAAGGGGATGGTGCGGGTGTCTTTGGAGTGGGAGAGCGGACTGGTTCTTCTTCTTGTCCGTCGATGGGGCCCCACTGGTCTCTAGTGGTGACTTCGCTTTGTATATGTCGAGTTTGAGGCTCGATCCTGCGGGTCGGACAACTTGTAGTTTGTAGTGGAGGCGTCCCACTTGAGTTCTGTCCAACAGGTGTGTTCAAAGTTAAATTCTACCGGGATGAGTCCGGTCTTTCCGTCCTTGTAGGTATAGAGGACTGCGTATCCTGGGTCTCCTTGTTCTGTCTGCCAAAAGGCCTCTTTGAGGTATTGCTTGGGGACGTTGCGTTCCCTCTTCTGTCGATGTGATAGGGTCGGAATGGAATCCAAAGGTCGCGGGTTGTTACTGACGCGCGAAGCCACGTTGAAGGATCTTGGTCTTAATGTAACGTCTACCACGGACGTTTGCCTGACTTAGGCGCTATTGTAACGTGGGTTCCTCGGGATGGAATCTGCGTGTATCCGCTAGTGGGAAGACTGCGGGATGAGGTTGATACGTGCCAGTGGAATCTCTATACGTATAGAGAGTTTCTTCTACGGGGACTCCTGCTGGTGGGCTTGGGACGGTGTGGACGTACTCCCACTGAAGGTTGTCGACAATGTATAACAGTGAGTCGGACGGGCGGTCCTAGCATTGAGATATTCGAAGACGAGGTGGCACGTAGTTCCGGGTGGATAAGGTACTATCGGCGAATCTACCATTCACGGAGGAATATGGAGATAGTGTCACGGGGATCCCCCTTGGTCTCTAAGGGATATGCCGGAGCTAGTTCACTTAAGGGCGACTTCGGGCCCTTAGCACAGAAGACGAGTCAGAAGGTGGTATTCGAAGAAGACCAAGATGGGGATCCTGGTCCGTAATACTACGAGCTTAAATACATGTAAGGGAGTTAGTTCCAACTCCGCTCGAACTTGTAAGTAGCCAATAGCGTAAGTAGCGTATTCTAATAATAGGATGCGCAGTCGTCGTCGTAATCCACAACACGTACAACAATAGAGTCATCAGTCAGCAGCGTAATTGTCAGTACGTACAACATAGAGATCATCAGTCAGCCGAGACGCGAGGCAGTAAGATCCGAAGTCCATGACACATTACATCTGACATACCGAGTCATCGCGAATACGTCAGAGTCCACGACCGGGCCGAGCAGTCCGAGAACGAAACGTAACATCGACCTGCGTCCCTGCTAGGACGTAACATCTGTTACAATTGTAACAAACCAGGCCACTTCTCACACACACTGTCTTCAGCCATGTCGCCCACGCAACAATCAGAATTGGCAACCATGCCAAGGGCACGGTGCTTACATCAAAGAAATCCAGAGTGTTGCCAAAGGCTGCTTATCAACCTAGAAGACAGCAGCACAGCCATGGCACCTGTGCCACCACTGATACGCCTCAAGAACAGGCGACCACTGGATAAACAGAGTCCAAAACCTCAATGATAAAGCCTGAGACTTAGTGGTTAGGGACTTGTTGGGGCAACAGGATTTTCAAAGTGCCTGAACCCAATGGCCTGGTGAGGGCATTAAAGTGTAACTCTGTGTTCATAACCTGCTATCATCTATGCATGTTCCAGTCTCATTGCACGCAAGTTACAACCATGGCTGACAAATGAGCATTGGTGGATTCCAGAGCCACCAACAACTTTATCCATCCAGATTTCGCAAAGAGGATGAGGCTAGGCCTCAAGGAGTTAGACCATCATCAAAAGATCTGGAACATTGACGTCATGCACAATAAAGGGGGTAAGATAACCCACTATGTGGACCTAGAGGTTGAGACCAATGGCACCAAGAAGGACATGAGATTCCTCGTCACCAATGTAGGAGGAAAGATCTCATACTTGGATACCTGTGGTTGGCTACATTCCAACCAACATCCAATGGGCATCCACTACCCTGCATGAAGCTGAGTATCCATCATACTTTGCACCATCAATCCTACCAAAGCAATATAGATCCCATCATTGCCCGGCTAGTAGTTCAAAACTACTCAGGATGCCCAACAAGCAACGCATTGAGGAAGAATTACAACAGGAAGCGACCTGGAAGCAGAACAACTGTGAGCAACTACTTCAACAGAACTGGCCATTGAGCCCAACAATACACAGAGAAGAAAGCAGTCCCAGAAGAGTACCAGTGACATGTTAAAATCTTCAGTGAGGAAGATCTCATCGCTTCCCCCTCTCCAAACCATGGGACCATGCTATCAAATTCAAACTGGATGCACCTGATGCTATAGATTGTAAAGTCTACCCAATGAGCCCCACCAAAGACAAAGCCCTCAAAGAATTCCTTGACAAACAACTGGCAAAAGGATATATCAGACCCTCAAATCCCTGTATGTATCCTCCTTTTTCTTCATTAAAAGAAGGACAGAAAACTACACCCTGTACAGACTACCAAACATCAACAAATGGACTAATGCAATCAATACCTGCTCCCCCTCATACCAGAACTCATCGCAGACCTCAGTGGAGCCTTCATATTTACCAAGCTCAATATCCATTGGGGGTATAACAATGTGTGCATCAAAGAAGGGGATCAAGAAAAAGCTGCATTTAAGACACAATATGGGCTCTTCAAACCATGGTAATGTTCTTTGGACTGACAAACTCCCTGGCAACCTTCCAACTGTTATGTTTCATTCTTGGACTACCCAGCCTGGTTGTGGACTCTGATGTGATTGCTATGACTCAGTACATCACAGTAATAGTCATGGACTTGTAGCATCAGTCAGCTGTTGTGCCTTGATGACTGATGTTGCTATTGTTTATGTGTATGGTATTACATGTGGGTGACTGATTCCTAGGATCGCTGTAGTAGGGTTCATGCTACTTATGCTATTGGCTAGGATACAATTCAAGCAGAGTCCAGAATGACTCCCTTACATGTATATAACCCTCTGTAGTATGACCAGGATCCGCATCTTGATCTTCTTCAATTACCACTCTCTTCTCATTGTCTACGTAGAGGCCTAGGGTCCTCTGGTGAACTACTACTGGCATATCCCTAAGACCAAGGGGATCCCCATGTACTTGACATCTCATTCCACTTAGTGGATGGTGACTTATCCTGCTGATACTTTGTGCCACCTTGTATTCAAATATCTCAATGCCTGGACTGCATGTCCTCTCAAGTGCTTCTACATACTCAACTCCACCCAGTGGCGATTTGTTAGAGGTGTTCATACTCCACTGCCCAACATCCCGATAGGTTTCACCCTTTACATGTATCGAGACTCTACTGGCACCTTCTGCAGGCATCTGGCCGTATTCCCCAATGTGCCTAAGAACCACCACTACTACCCTCAAGGGAACCATGTCACTCAAGGCCTAAGTCAGGCAAACGTCCGTGTAGACATTACACAAACCATGATGAACGAGATCTGTAAAGACCTCATCACTTATCATGAGACCAAGGGGACAGTCATCAGTGTATACATGGACGACATTGGCATTGCCACAAGATCTAACAAGCAGGCACACATCGACGCGATACATGACATACTTGACCTATTGAACAAAAGGACCTCTTCCTCAAACCAGAGAAATGCATCTGTCATGCTCCCAGCATCAATTACCTGGGGTAATCATTGAAAAGGGGTGACTTGCATGAACCCCGTCAAATTTCTGGCATCAAAGACTGGCCCACACCAAAAAACATCAAACAGGTGTGATCATTCTTGGGCTTCTGCAACTTTTAACCATGCTTTCATTCGAAATTTTGCCACCTATGCACGACCCCTCAACAACTCACATGCAAAGACACTGAAGGAAATGGGGACCAACGGAGCAAGAAGCCTTCGATAAGATCAAGAGACTCATCATGGAAGAACTGGTACTCACATGCCAACCTAGAAGATCAATTTGAGTTTGAAGTAGACGCATCTGGATTCGCAGTAGGAGCAGTACTACTACAAGCAAAGAGGATGGCAAGAGACGCCTGATTGCATACTATTCCAACATGTTTGTCACGGTACGAGCAGCTTGGACTCAGAATTACAGTACGAAGGAAGTGAACACTTACTATACGGTTATGACTACGGTAGTAAGTAGGAATTAGTCATGGACTCATCACCATCAGTCAGCACACGTCGTACTAGCATGTGATTGTTAGTATGACTCATTACTAGTACAGTAGTAGTAGGGTTCGAGCTACATATGCTACTGGACATTGGACTTCACAGAGGGGCTTCAAAGCTACCTCTTACATGTATAAATAGTGGCTTGCAAAGACCAAGAATGCCATCTTGGTCTTCTTCAAATACCACCTCTCTTAACTCGTCATCTCAGGCCTTCACGCCTTGATCTCGTACTTTATCTTCCTGACCTTCGTGTCTAGGATCCTGGCAAGTCAAAGTCAACAACTTGCGGTTGCCTTAGTATTGCTCGCTCAAGTCACGTGGATCGCCTTAGTCGTATTTCACGGAATATCAACGACCTTGGAACACATCTTCGATACTCGCTAAGTCATGAACGCCTTCATACGAGTCCGACTTGGACTAACGCCATGGTAGCGTTACATTAAGACCAAGATACCTCCAACTGTGGCGTTCACCACTAGAGATCAGTGGAGAAACTTTCAACCATACAGTCTTGAAACAAGAGGAGAATGCTCCGTACCACGAAGATTCTTAGGAGCCGCTAGGTGGAGAGAGTATCGAGGAGACACCGGATACTTTGTTGATTTTCCTGCGGACCCAGTCCGATATCGACCAGTTGAGTTCAACTATTCGAACTTCTGCTGGACGGAGATTACGTGGAACCCCGTAGACAATCGGTGGGACGTTGTCAGACCAACAGGAAGACACTACCGGTGTGACATCAACTCCAGAGAACTCCAGGGGGACGATTGGGGATTGTTAGACTGAGACAGCGAAAGCGAAGATGAAGGAGAACAACCCAGGGAAAACTCACCATCAGAATCAAGCCACGACGAACCAGTAGAAGAACACACCGCAATGGAAAGTGAAGTCAGGCCAAACACAGGGGACGACTCAAGCCTGTTGGCACACATAGCTGAGTCCCTACATATTACACTACCAGAAGAAATTCACATCAGAAGCCCCATGGCAACAGAAGTACAAACCATGGAAGAAGTACGGCGTATTAGAGAAGAAGCCGAAGCTATTCTCAACCCCATCAACCCCAATACCGGACACCGAATGACCGCAGATGATGCGGCGTTATTCCGCGCAATAGGACCAGATCAACCAGACCCTCCAACAGGACCACCACCACTGCCTGGCGGACTCCCAGGAGGATTCCCGGGGCAAGGACCAACAGGAGGAGGATTTCCAGGAGGAGGAAGACCACCCGGAGGAGAAGGACCCCTGGGAGGAGGAGGAGGACCCCCTCCAGGAGGACCGGGAGGAGGAGGAGGACACAGATCGGACAGACTATCAGGTGAACCTCTGACAGTATACGACAGAGACCACACTAAATACGAGGCCTTTCTAACACAATGGCACGTTTACTGGGGGATGAACCTGGACGCCCCCATCATGCAAAATGAGTACCGACGATCACTCCTATTCCTTGGATACGTCAAGGGAGTCAACGTCAGCGAATGGACACTGACAATGCTTGAATGGCTCAACCGAGAAGTACGACGAGGAGTAAGCCAATACTCCCAAACCTTATGGAACCATATTGCCACAGAATTCGCCAAGCGATTCTCCAATATCCTAGAAGAGGAGCAGGCTCAAGCTGAGCTCCAGAAGGGAATCAAAATGACAGGAGAAGACATTGATGCGTACGTGGTCTAATTTGAGCAACTAGCAAGAAAAGCTCACTATAACCTAAATGACCAACAAACCATTGACCGGTTCACGGCAGGGCTACCACGAGTGCTGTTTATGAAGGTGTATGAACTGGATGAACCCCACACCTTTGAAGACTGGAAAAGGTGCGCCTTGCGTCGACAGAAACAATACATCCACATGAAGGCACGCCTCGACAACTTCAAAAGCAAAGCACCCCCGTCATCTGCACAACCCCGCTGGAGGCCGAGCCCCCCCAACTGGGGCCCACCATGAGGACCACCACCGCCCAGATATGACCCAAATGCGATGGACACCTTGGCAGATAGAACACGCGCGAGAGTAGCCAAAGTAGGGGACCCAAACAGACCATTCATCCCACGGCCTCAACGCAGAGGATACAGAAGAGGAGGAGGAGCTCCACCTCGAGACATGAGGACAGTCGTCTGCTACAACTGCAGTCAGACCGGACACATCTCACTAAATTGCCCACAGCCATGCCGAAGACCAACCACAAGTCGAATGGCTGAGACCAACTATTATACACAGGAAGAACCACCGGCCCAAATTAAAGCGGCCCATACGGCACCCCCGCAGCAGAGGGCCAAGGAGTGGTTAGCCAGAGTAGCAGGAGAGACAGACGACATAAAAGACCTTATTCTCCAAGAAATGTGGGGGAAGGAGGGTTTTCAGAATGCCTGAACCCATTGGCCTGGGTGAGGGCAGTCAATTGTAACTCTGTAATCATGACTCGCTATTGATCGCTTCGAATTCCAGTCTTGATTTGCACAAGTTATGCTATGGCCGACATTAGAACACTAGTGGACTCCGGAGCCACCAACAATTTCATATGCCCTTCGTTCGCCAAACAAATGGGCCTCGGTTTACAACTGTTAGACCGTCCAAAGAAGATATGGAACATAGATAACACAGAAAACAAAGTGGGCAGTATCACCCACTACGTGGATCTTGAGGTTCAAACTAACCAACAACGCCAGAAAATGCGCTTCCTGGTTACAGACATAGGAAGCAAGGATCTAGTACTCGGATATCCTTGGTTGGCAACCTACAAACCTACGATCAACTGGAGACACGCAACCATTCACAAAAAATGATGCCCGTCGTAATCCAATCCATCAATCCCACAAAAGAACATCACGTCATCAGCACCATCATAACCGAAGAAGACAAACAAGACATTGTAGAAGACCTCGTAGAGGAGTGCCAGCTCCGCTGTTACGTTTCGTCTCGGACTGCCCGGCCCGGTTGTGGACTCTGACGTATTCACGATGACTTGGTATGTCAGGAGTAATGTGTCATGGACTTCGAATCTTGTTGCCTCGTGTCCCGGCTGACTGATGCTTTCTATTGTTGTACATAATGCGTCTTATGCGCCTCTCTCTGAGTTCTATTGTTGTACGATACCGGTATTACGTTGTGGATGACTGATTCCTAGGATCCCTGTCCTAGGATTTATGCTACTTACGCTATTGGCTACATACGAGTTCGAGCGGAGCTAGAACTGGCTCCCTTACATGTATTTAAGCCCTTAGTATTACAGACCAGGATCTCCATCTTGGTCTTCTTCGAATACCACCACTTCTACTCGCCTTCTGTACTAGGACCCGCAGCGTCCCTAAGTGAACTAGCTCCGGCATATCCCTCTACGACCAAGAAGGGATCCCCGTGACCGTATCTCCATCTTCCCTCGTGAATGGTAGATCAGCCGACCGTGACTTATCCACCCGGTACCACGTGTCATCTCGTATTCGAGTATCTCAACTCCCGTACACGCTCGTCCAACTCATTGCTACTACATCGTCGACAACCTCGACTGGGAGTACATCCGCAAAGTCCCTAGTCCGCCTCCGAACGTTCCAGTAGAAGAGACGTTATACACCTACAGGGATCCACAGGCACGTATTGGCCTCACCCCGCAGTGTTCCCCGAGCACTCGGACAACCACAGATTTCATCCCCGAGGGAACCCACGTCACAACAGCGTCTAAGTCAGACAAACGGTCCGTGGTAGACGTTACATCTGCACCACAGCCACTGAACTGGCTATTGAAGCTAAGCAATTTCATGAGAAAGTTGAACTCCCACCGGTTACCAACAGTTTGCAAAAATTTTCAGTGAAGAGGCATCCAACCGATTTCCGCCGTCAAGACCATGGGACCACGCCATTGAATTTAAGGAAGGCACACCATTGGCCATCGACTGCAAAGTCTACCCCATGACACAAGAGGAAGACGGCAAAACTAAAGGAATTCCTAGACGAACAGCTCAAGAAAGGGTACATCTGTCCATCTAAATCCCCTTACGCATCATCGTTCTTCTTCATCAAGAAAAAGATGGGAAACTCCGACCGGTACAAGACTATAGGAAGATCAACGCTGTCACGATCCGCAACCAATACCCACTACCCCTCATTTGTTACGCTCCGTAGGGCGCACTTCGGGAGATCGCACTCGACCGGTCTTCAGGGGTTCCTAACGGCCTAGGTGTTGACTCGCTCTTGTTCTGTCGCTTGAGCTAGCGCTTGCTGCTGTTCTTGCTCGTCGAGAATAAGTCCGAAACGGACAATCTGGAGGACTCGGATAGCAACAAAGATATAAAGAAAAGAATGACTTCGCTCGTATACGCTGAGCTTGCACGCTCAATCAATCGGTCATGTGATGGAAGGGGAAGGGGAACACCGCTATAGAGGGGCTAACTCCGAGGTCTGCGTAGGGTACGGACGCCGCTGTAGTGCTGGACTAAATCCGAGGGCACGTAGGGCAAAGAGAAGAGGATGGGGATTGAGAGCAAAGGGGGACTGGGGGATTACTCGGACTAGGTTGTACGGACTATACAAGAAGTCAAAGCTACCGTCTAAGGTCGCTTCTACGTGCTACTTATACTCGTAGGGGGAGCTATTGGAACTCCGCTGGAACCCTAATACAACTGTCACATGAGTGCTGCGGAAACTGCGGAACTGCGGAAAACACATGTCCAACGCCACTGATGGTGGCTGAAAACTACAGTCCATGGGCGCATCACGCCACAGGGACGAGGCACGGGAAAGTCAATACAAATACAGTAACGGATCAGAAATCAGGCACAATCGATAACACACGTTCCAATCCAGGCACAAGCTCATCTGGACTCTTCTGGTGCAGTCTAGGCCAGGTCACGTGCCAGGGTCACGTGACGGGCAATGATGTCATCCGGCGCTAATCTTCCGGTCCTTGAGGCGGATCTTGGGGAAACATATACTGAGTAGCCAGTATGGCTGTGTGTAGGTGCAGAGCGCGACTTTGGTGGAACTTCCAGAGGCGTTCCCTAGCCTCAGCTTCTTTGGCTGCTTGCGCTTCTGCATCCAAAGGGTCTTTTGCTGGGCTCCATGCGACGAATTGCATTGGAGGCGAGTCTTCTTGGTTTCGTGGCGTAGTGGCACGTTCCGGAGGGCCGAACGTAACATCATTTCAGACCTCATCACAGACCTCAGTCAAGCCCACACCTATACCAAGCTCGATGTCCGATGGGGGTACAACAACGTGCGCATCAAAGAAGGTGACAAACACAAAGCAGCCTTTAAAACGCGGTACGGACTCACCAACTCCCCCCACCTTCCAAACAATGATGAATGCTATATACCGAGACACCATCGTGAAACACGAACAAAAGGAACCATTATAAGGGTCTACATGGATGACATCAGTATAGCAACAAGGAATCCAGCAGGGCAAAAGGAACATGAAGAAGCAGTCAGCAACGTACTACAAGTTGCAATGGAACATGACCTCTACTTTAAACTGGAGAAATGCCTCTTCAACAAGCTGTGAATGGATTACCTGGGGGTAATCCTTGAAAAAGGGGTAACACGCATGGACCCAGTAAAAATTTCAGGCATCAAGGACTGGCCGACACCAACAAAGGTCCTGACGTACGCTCATTCTTGGGCTTCTGCAATTTTTACCGACTCTTCATTCGCAGCTTCGCTACACATGCCAAACCCCTCAACAAACTCACGAGGAAGGACACAGAATGGAGATGGACAGACAAAGAAGGCAAAGCCTTCCAGAAGCTCAAATCCTTGGTCACGGAAGAACCAGTACTCACTCACCCAAAGCTGGACGACCCATTTGAACTAGAAGTAGACACATCAGGATTCGCAATGGGAGCAGTACTGCTACAGAAAAGGAAGACGGCAAAAAACACCCCATCGGGTACTACTCGGCCACCCTGAATGAAGCAGAGCGAAACTACAACATATATGACCTAGAACTTCTTGCCATCGTCAAGGCACTCAGACACTGGAGACCACTGTTAGCTGGATCACCACACAAAATCAAATATACTCTGACCACATGAACCTCCAATACTGGAAACTCCCGCAGAAAATAAGTCGAAGGGTCGCTAGGGAAGTACTCGAACTCATGGAATACAACTTTGAGATTCATCACATCCCAGGAAAGAAAAACAGCAGAGCCGACGCCCTATCACGAAGGCCAGACTATGACCAAGGAGAACAAGACAATGAAACATCGTGGTACTACAGAAGATGTATTCGTGAGAGTCACCACAGTACAAACAGCGCAACAACTGCCCCAGACAGAGATCACGCTGCGCTACTGGGTAGACCCACAACAGCTGAAGTACGTCAATGGAGCCTGGTACAGACAAGGGAAGTACGTCATCACTGGCTCGCTAGAGGAAAAACAGAGTCTCATTTCTGCTCATCATGACCCACCGGTACACGGACACCTGGGAATTGTGAGAACCACCTGACTAGTAGAACGCCAATACTGGTGGCCAGAACTGAAGTTGGACGTACGAAACTATGTACAAGGATGCGTGGAATGCCAGCACAACAAAGTCAATACACGTCCCATCAAAGCCCCCCTAGTACCCATAACTCCAAAGAAGACGCACTACCCTTCAAAACCATAGCACTGGACTTCATCACCAAACTCCCTGACTCCCGAGGAAATAATGCCATCCTCACCGTCAGACCACGATAGCACCAAGGCATCAATATTCATCCCCTGCACAGAGGATATCAGCGGAAGAAACGGCTGGATTGTACGTCACTCACGTGTTCAAACGTTTTGGATTACCGTCCAAAATCATCAGTGACTGAGACCCCGGTTTGCGTCTAAATTCACAAGGGAACTATGCCGAATACTAGGAATCCAACAGAACATATCCACGGTGTATCACCCCGAACCGACAGACAATCAGAACGAACAAATCAATGGCTGGAACAATACCTCCGTTTCTGGACCAACGAGCAACAAGACAATTGGGCGGCACTACTACCAATAGCGGAATTTGCACACAACAATTGGCCCCATGAGGCAACAAGGAAGTCCCCATTCTCACTCCTCATGGGATACGACCCTCGTGCTGATTGGATCGATAAGCCCTCTCCTATTCCACAGGTAGCCACGAGACTTGAACAATTCCGAGAAGCATGGAGAGACATACAACCTCATCAAAAGGCACAGTCCTCATGGATCAAACACCAAAACACGCCCGAACTCTGACTCGGAGATACATGTGGCTAGAGGGACGTCACCTGAGGACCAATCAGCCACACCAAAGCTCGCGGCAAGGCGGCACGGCCCCTTTAAGATCATCAAGGTACTGTCACCGGTGAATTATCAATTGGAACTTCCCACACAGTGGAGCATCCACCCTGTGTTCCACATCGATCTTCTCACCCCTTACTGTGAAACCCTGATGCATGGAGAAAATTTCCAGCGCCCACCACCAGATTTGATAGAAGGGGAAGAGGAATATGAAGTCGAGAAGGTTCTAGATCACTGGCACTTCGGCAGAAGAAGACATCTCCAGTACCTGATCAAATGGAAGGGGTATCCCGACTCGGAGAATCAGTGGGTCGACAAGGATGACGTATTTGCGGACAAGGCCCTAGCTGAGTATCAATCTTTGAATCCCCGATCCACATGTGACTCAAAAGCCAGGAGAGTGTCGCTGAAACCCCCATCACCTCTCCTCATCATCAACTGGCTTCCTTCACTCCATACTCTCAACCATGTCCGTTCCCTCTGCCGCCGACACCATCACTCATGTTGCCTCAAACACAGGACCTATCACCCATCAAGAACTTGTCGCGGCCCTTCAAAGCCTCGTCCCGGCTGAGCACACCCCCAACACCAGCAATGCCATCAGTTGGTGGCTCGTCACCGAGGATGGACAGCAGCTCAACACCATGCCACTCACGACACCTGAAGTTGACAGGCTTCGTGCAGCTCTCCGTGACAATGTGGAGTCCTCACCTCGACCTCTCCCAGTATGAGTGGAGCAGTGGGTCGAAGAAGAGTCCATCACCGGCACGTTGCGGTGGCAAGATTGGAAGAGGGAGGAGAAGTGGAGGCAAGTAGCAGAGGCATGGAAGCGGGAGCAACTTTGGAGGGTGACCAAACAGCGGTCAGGGATGATGAAGTGGTGGAAGGAAGGGGCGGTCGAGCGGATGAGACGATACTGGAGCAGGTGAGTGGGAGCCTCCAAGACTACTACCCAGATGAGCACCTGCTCATTGTCACCGCCACTGACACTGACGACCCCCGCGAGACCCCCTACGCGTGCGACACCACCAGACGGCCGCTCTACTGAGGAGGAGTCCGAGCTGACGCTCCTCCCCTCTTCCCCCTACTTCAACTCCGACACCGTGCCTTAGGGCCCCCTCCCCACGGGTACAAGTACAACCGCGGGGAGGATTTCATACATTATCCCATCACTGACGGACAGGGGCACACCTGCCAGGCCACGTATGTTCAACTGATCATGAATGCAGACCCCCTGGTGCTGGGACTGGTGGAGGATAGCAAGAAGGTGTACTCCAGGCCGCTGTACACTGAGCTGCAGGTCCAGGGCCGAGGTAAGCCCCACTATCCTCAGGAAGACCTCATCCTCTTCGCCGGCGGGTATCACGACCGCCCTCGCTTCGATCACGCCCTCGAGGAGCTGCACAATGCGAGTCTCAAGGCCAAAATCCACCGCTATTGGTCTTACGTGTACGAGGCAGAGTGGATGGAGCAGCGGCTCCACCAACTCGCCGCCGCGTTGGGAGGCGTCAAGGGGGAGCTTGCACGTAGCAAGTTCCGCCTCAAGATGGCAAACACCCTGGACTGAGTGGAGGAAGTGCAGTTGGGTTGGATGGGAGGTGCCAGAGACCACAGGTGTCATGGGCGACACAGCTGAAAAGGGGGTGATGTCACGGTACGAGCAGCTTGGACTCAGAATTACGGTACGAAGGAAGTGGACACTTACTATACGGTTATGACTACGGTAGTAAGTAGGAATTAGTCATGGACTCACCATCAGTCAGCACACATCGTACTAGCATGTGATTGTTAGTATGACTCATTACTAGTACAGTAGTAGTAGGGTTCGAGCTACATACACTACTGGACATTGGACTTCACAGAGGGGCTTCAAAGCTACCTCTTACATGTATAAATAGTGGCTTGCGAAGACCAAGAACGCCATCTTGGTCTTCTTCAAATACCACCTCTCTTAACTTGTCATCTTGGGCCTTCGCGCCTTGATCTCGTACTTTATCTTCCTGACCTTCGTGTCTAGGATCCTGGCAAGTCGAAGTCAACAACTTGCAGTTGCCTTAGTATTGCTCGCTCGAGTCACGTGGATCGCCTTAGTCGTATTCCATGGAATATCAACGACCTTGGAACGCATCTTCGATACTTGCTAAGTTGTGAACACCTTCATACAAGTCCAAGTCAGACTAATGCCGTGGTAGCGTTACAATGTTGAGCACCGCAGAACAGAACTACAACATCTATGACCTAAAACTGCTGGCAATTGTCAAGGCACTCTGAAACTGGCGCCACTATCTCACAGGATCCCCTCACAAGATCAAAGTCTTCTCAGATCACATGAACCTGCAATACTGGCGCTCCCCGCAAAAGATAAGCCATTGAGTGGCCAGGGAAGTATTAGAACTATCTGAGTACAACATCAAGATTCACCACATCAAAGGTATGGCAAATGGAAGAGCCGATGCCCTATCTAGACGCCCTGACTACAATCAAGGAGAAGGCAACAATGAACATGTCACAGTACTACCAGATGAAGTCTTTGTCAGGGTGATGCTATTGGACACCACGGAAGATCCACTCTGAATCAATGCGACTATCTCAGTGCAGGAAATGGAAAAGACCAACCTGATATACACACAAGACACTGACAAGATACACCCATGGGTAGACCTGCATGGTCTCAAACTAATTGAAGGCACATGGTACAAGGACAGAAGACGTGCAGTCATGGGGGGAATCCATGAGAAGCGTGAAATCATCAAGATGCATCATGATCCACCCTATATGGACACCTGGGAATCAGCCATACCATCAAGTTAGTAGAGCAATACTATTGGTGGCCTGGGCTATGTCAGGAAGTCATGGACTACGTCAAGGGATGTGCTGACTGTCAAAGGATCAAAGTCAATACCAGGGCCATCAAAGTGCCACTACGCCCAATATTCCCCAAACTGGAAGCTATGCCATTTGAAACCATTGCCCTCAACTTTATCACTAAGCTCCCTGTAGCCCAGGACTGTGACTCAATCCTCATGTGTTACGCTCTGTAGGGCGCACCTTCGGGAGATCTCACTCGACTGGTCTTCAGGGGTTCCTAATGGCCTGGTTGACCTGCTCTTGTTCTGTCGCTGGAGCTAGCGCGGGCTGTCGTTCGTACTCGTCAATAAGAAGTCCGAAATGGACAATCTGGAGGACTCGGATAGCAACAAAAAGGTAAAAGAAAAGAATGACTCGCTCCTTATAAGCTGAGCTGGCTGGTGCTCAATCAATCATGTGACGAGGGAGAGGAGGGTAACACCACGTATACAGCTGGATGGACTCCGAGGGCTGTAAGGGTACAGGACACCGCTGTAATGCTGGACTAACTCCGAGGGCACGTAGGGCAATGAGAAGAGGAGGTGGATTGAGAGCAGAGGGGACTGGGGACTACTCAGACTAGGTTGTACGGAAGATACAAGAAGTCAAAGCTACCATCTAAGGTCACTTCTACGTGCTACTTATACTTGTGAGGGAAGCTATTGGAACTCAGCTGAAACCCTAATACAACAATCCTAGGAATGAGTCATACTGCTGTGGAAACTGTGGAACTGCAGAAAACACATGTCTAACGCCACTGATGGTGGCTGAAACATACAGTCCATGGGCGCATCAAGCCACAGGGACGAGGCACAGGAAAGTCAAGACAAATACAGTAATGGATCACAAACCAGGCACAATCAATAACACACGTTCTAATCCAGGCACAAGCTCATCTGGACTCTTCTGGTGCAGTCTAGGCCAGGTCACGTGCCAGGGTCACGTGATGGGCAATGACGTCATCAGGCGCTAATCTTCCGGACCTTGAGGTGGGTCTTGTGGGAACATATACTGGGTTGCCAGTATGCTGCACGTAGGTGTAGGGCACAACTTGTGTGGAACTTGTACAGGCATTCCCTCACTTCGGCTTCTTTGGCTGCCATTGCATCGGCGTCTGTCGTATGTCGGGGACTTGCGGGTTTCCATGCAACGAATTGCATGGGTGGTGACAGGTCACATGGTGGTGTTACGGGGTGTGGGTGTGACGTTGGAGGACCAAACGTTACATCACCCTCTCTTCTGGTTCGACGCCC
>JAKELG010000664.1:0-16743 GCA_021527035.1 Lactarius vividus
CTCCATCTTGGTCTTCTTCGAATACCACTTCTACTCGTCTTCTGTACTAGGAACTCGCTGAGTCCCTAAGTGAGCTAGCTCCGGCATATCCCTCTACGACCAAGAAGGGATCCCCGTGACCATATCTCCATCTTCCTCGTGAATGGTAGATCAGCCGACCGTGACTTACCCGCCTGGTACCACGTGTCATCTCGTCTTCGAGTATCTCAACTCCCGCACCGCTCGACCGACTCATTGCTATTACATTGTCGACAACCTCGACTGGGAATATATCCGCAAGGTCCCCAGTCCTCCCCCAGGCATCCCCGTAGAAGAGACGTTGTATACCTATCGGGATTCCACAGGCACGTATTGGCCTCACCCCCGCAGTCTTTCCCGAGCACTCGGACAATCACAGGTTTCATCCCCGAGGGAACCCACGTCACAACAGCGCCTAAGTCAGGCCCA
The DNA here is from genome assembly GCA_021527035.1 of Lactarius vividus. Lineage (NCBI taxonomy): Eukaryota > Fungi > Basidiomycota > Agaricomycetes > Russulales > Russulaceae > Lactarius > Lactarius vividus. The sequence continues at coordinate 448 of JAKELG010000664.1, forward strand.
ACGTCCGTGGTAGACGTTACACGGGTGCTCCCAGAAAAATAGCAGCTCTCCTTTACATGTCCTTACCTTGGCAGAATCCATTTGTTAACACAGAGGCCAACGCAGGACGTCAGCCCTTAAGGTGGGGGGTGATGTCACAGATGCGTTTATTTTCACCTTTTGTGGATCACGTGACCTGCCATCACGTTCTCTAGTTAGTCACATGAAATATCGTGCACTTTCATCACGTGACCCTGGGAAAGTATCCCCATACACAGGACATCCCTTTACTGGTCACATTCTCTATATGGACAGACTCTGTTGATTGGTAGATAAGGATAGAACCTTCTAGTACGCTCTAGATTACGCTTAGTAGGCATGTATTATGCGCTGTATTAGGTTTTACTCAGCGACATGTCATACGCAGTCAGCCTTGATGACAGTGCATCAGTCAGCACTAAAAGATAGGGCTATTAATAGACATGACGCGTCAGCTCTTTAGTCATAGCTACTTACTTCAAGCTCCGACTTAATTGCAGCCGCAGTAGATACTTAAGCTTGCCTGTAGCGTCCTGAGTGGAACCAACTTGTCCTGTAACGTCTACCATGGACGTTGGCCTGACTTAGGTGTCAGTATAACGTGGGTTCCCTTCTGGATGGAATCAGTGGTTGTCGGGACTATCAGGGAATATGGCGGGATGCCTCTGATAGGCTCCGAGGTGGTCGCGATAAGTATAAAGGGGGAGGTCAAGAGGGACGTTGGGAGGAGGTGCAGGGACTTTACGAATATACCTCCAATGTGGATTGTCGACGATGTAATAGCACTTGTACGGACGAGCAACGCGGGAGTTGAGATATTCAAAAACTAGGTGACACGTGGTTTCAGGTGGGTAAGTCACGGTCGGGGTGTCCACCATTCACAAGGGAACTGGGGAGTAAGGTCACGGGGATCCCTCTTGGTCTCAAGGGATATGCCGGAGCTAGTTCACTCAGGAGTCGCACAGACTCCTAGCACGAGAGACGAGTTATGAAGTGGTATTCGAAGAAGACCAAGATGGAGATCCTGGCCCGTAATACTATGAGCTTAAATACATGTAAGGGAGTCGGTTCTGACTCCGCTTGAACTTGTACACAGCCAATAGCGTAAGTAGCGTACTCTAAGAATAGAATGCGCAGTCGTCATCGTAATCCAAAACACGTACAACAATAGAGGCATCAGTCAGCAGCGTAATCCACATCTCGTACAACAATAGCGAAGCATCAGTCAGCCGAACCACGAGGCAACAAGATCTGAAGTCCATGACGTATTACTACTGACATACCGCGTCATTGCAAATGTGTCAGAGTTCGAAACCGGGCTGAAGCAGTCTGAAACCGAAACGTAACATGTCCTCTTGGTTCTCCACTCAGGTGCGCATCTCTCTGTACTTCCTTACCTCTGCCTATCTAACTTGTCCTCTTGGTTCTCCACTCAGCTTACCACTGTGTGACACAGCGTACTCGCCCCTTGTACAAAGGTGCTTTAGTGTGCGCACGCTCCACATTGACTGTAAGTCTAGTGCGTGATTTATCTCCATGCCAAGCTTGAGTCCTCGCCCTCAGCAGTTCATCAAACTTCACTTGGCTTGGCGTAGCGTTAAGTCATACTGCTACAGGACTGTGTCCAACACTTTCTCCACAAGGAGATGGTGGCATTCCATACAGTTCACCAAAATGCACATCACCTCTATCTCATGCTCCTCAGACGCTATTTCAGCGGCGGAGTTGAGACGCATTGTGCCTTCCTGCCAATCTATTTGCGGATTCCGATTCCTTAGCCATGGTAGTCCCAATATGACATTTTCTGGTCCTAGTGAAGTGACATAGAAGTCGTATTTTTCTTTGGTTGGACCAACTTTGAGTTTTAGTCGGACTTTATGGGTGATACTACCGGCTTCATTGAGAGTTCCATCTATATTATAGAGGAGGATCGGGCTCTCAAGAGGAATCTGCAACATTTTATGGTGGTCAGCGTACTTTTTGTCCAGGAACAACGAAGTTGCCCCGGAATCTACCATTGCTGCTACTTTTACAGTATGATGACGTCCAGATAAATAGACACTAATATGAAAATGTGATTTTTTATCTTTTGTTTTGGGAATAATAAAAGAAGAAGAAAGTGCTGCATCAGAATTCATCACTTGCGGCACGGCTACACTCAAAGCTGATGTCCTTGAGACTGGCTGAGGAGCTATTTTAGAGTAGGAACTAGAAATAAAGTTCATCTCGGAGGCAGATGTAGATGTAGAAACAGAAGACGATGAAACTGAGACATCACTACTATCTAACTTACAGGCGATCACTGGGTACGTAGGAATTACAGAATTTGAGTCCGAAACGAGGCGAGTCCTGAGACAAATATTACAAGAGCAGGGGGCCTGAGTCAAAGTCTGTATTTAAGGGGCTGGTTGCAGCTACACGCGACCCCTGATCTAAAAAGCCGCCTTGAGAGCCTCAATGGTCTCTTGCTGCTTTTTAACCATCTCCATCAATTTTGCCATGTCTGCCTGGGATGTCTTGGGCTGAGAGGTGTTAGAAGAAGTGGCTGCGGCCACTGTACTGGATGAGTTTGCTGAGGAGGGAGGAGCTGAGGATTCTGTCGTGGCCGCAGCTTTCGCTTTGGCTGGTTTCCCTAGCTTCTTGATCATACAAACGGGGGCGCGGTGACCAGCTTTCTGGCACCAGTTGCAGACATCCTGTTCGTGATTTCCATCCTTTTTTGTGTGGTCCTTGGACCCACAACCATAACACTTTCCTTGCATCCACTTTCGATACTCTGCTTGGTTCTTAAAGGCCTCGTCTTTCCCCTTGTTGCCTTGCGGACTTTGTTGGCGCGTGGCATCAACCTGCATGGCATCCGGGTCATGAGATGCGGGCGGATTGGTCTTTCCAGACTTTTCAGGCCCTGCATTGGCAGAGGCGTTGGTCAATGAGGGTGGCCATAGCCTTTAGGTCGTCAAAAGTGTCCTGCTTCCGTTCGGTGGTGGCAAGAATGTCCTTTATCTCATCATTGAGACCGGTGTAGAAGCGGTTGCGGAGGTCTGCCTTTGACCATCCAGTCTGTCCGCTGTACTGCTCGAATATTGACGTATACTCGGCAACATGGACCTCTTTCCTTGTCTTGTCTTTTTGAGCTCCTCCCGGGCGATGTTCGCAGACATCCATTGGGGAGAAGCGGCGGTTGAATTCTTTTACAAAATTGTTGTAAATTCCCACGAAGGGGAATGATCCTTGATTGGCTGCCTCGAGATAGGGGAGAGCCCAGGTCTTGGCTTCTCCTTCCATCAAGTTCAAGGCAGCGGTGATCCATCTCTCCTCTATTGGCATCCAAGATTGAAGGATAGGCTCCCACGTATTGAGAGTATCTCCTTGTGAGGCGGCCCAGTTATGGAAGGCAGGCAAGGAAGTGGCGGGCAGTCTGTAGAGTTACCCTTTCTGTCCCATGCTTTGGGGCAGGCCACTATGTCCTTGCCACCGACTTTCTTGGGCTTGGCCTGGGTGGCGGCCACTTGCTGAGTTAGGTCAGAGACCTGTTGCGCAAGATGGCCCATAGCCAGTCCAAGTTGATTAATTAGGTTGATGCAATCTTGGATGGTGGGAGGGGGAGGTGGTACTGCAGGTGCGGGGGCCGGAGCGGGGTCCGGCTGTGCTGTGTGAGATGAGGAGGACGATGATGCCGACATTGCTTCTAATTCTTCTTCTCGTTTTCTTTTCTCTGCCTGGTACTGGGCTTCTCTGAAATCCTGCAAGAGGGCTAGTTGCTCATCAGGATGTAGATTGTCCCAATCTTGAATTTGTCCATCATACTCCTTCTCTTGCTTAGAGAGGGGAGGGAGGGCAAATTTCGAGTGAACTCCTCGAGGGTACTGAGCCTGAGCTAGACGAGCTTTGGCTTTGGCTTTCAGAGCCACGGTCTACTTCGATCAGGGATGGGGGGCAAGAGAGTACTGGGACGATTTCTTTGGCAAAGAGGATAAGATCTTCGATGGTGAAGTCAGGTTCCGGGAACAGTAGTGGTTCCGGGATACTCTTCTTCGAGTACTTGACGTACACCAGGGAAGAAATAGAGAGCTTGAACAATGGTTTCAGTGGTGGTGTGGGGAGGTTCGTTTACTTGGAACCCTTCATACCAAGCGTCCTCATTAACTAGGGTTGTGGATGATGCTGCAGAGAGGTGCCCGACCGTGGGGGAGGAGGAGAGTGTAGATGAAGGTGTAGGAGACGAGGGGCGAGAGCGAGGCTCCTCTAAGACTTGAAGCGATGTGGTAGCAGAGGCTTCTGGGGACAACTGGGGTGGTGATAGTGCTTGTCTCCTCCTAAAGAGACGGCGTAGGTGGGCACAAGTGTTTGCAAAGAAATGAGGCAGGGTGAAAGATATGGGTGGTTTAATAGACGTTGGGATACGACAGCCGCGAAACGCTAAGCTGAAGGTGTAGGGAGAGTCAGATCAGGCAAGACCGATACACAGTGATGTTTCACACTGCACAAGGCTGCAGTGATAACCGAACACTCAGGAATGATGTAGTGGGAAGTGTAGAGCCACAAGGCTGTCTGCCTCAGTCTTCTTGACCTGTTGGCTGCCTCTCACACCGGAGCGCTCTCAAACTTTTCTGTTTACTTCGCATACAGCTGTTGCAGGCTAGGCCTGGCTGGCTCGAAGTCAAATTGCAGCTTATCTGGCATGGTGACCAGTTCTGCAACCTGTGCCCAGAGCAGTCTACTGATGACCAGATAGACCCAATAAAGGCAAGCACACTGTATGCCAGTTTTACGGACACTACAAATGTACCACAACTGCACAGATTCTGCTTACGAAGGTCCACAGGCAAAGAGTGAGGTGGATAACACTATGGACTGGTGGACGTCTACCACCTAAAAGGGATCGAACGACTGGTGAGTGATGAAGGGCTCAAGAGTGTGGAGGAACTTGTCCTAATGTAGCGGTATGACTTAACGCTACGCCAAGCCAAGTGAATGGGAATGAACTGTCAAGGGTGAGACCCAAGCTTGACGTGGAGATAAATCACAGCGCTAGACCTACAGTCGAATGTGGAGTGAGCGTACACTAACAAGACCTTTATCCAAGGTCAAAGCACGCGGTGTCACACAGCGGCAGGCTGAGTGGAGAACCAAGAGGACAAGTTAGATTGGAGAGAGTAAGGAGTACAAAGGAATGTGTACCTGAGTGGAGAACCAAGAGGACAAGTTGGTTCCACTCAGGACGCTACAGGCAAGCTTAAGTATCTACTGCGGCTGAGATTAAGTCGGAGCTTGAACACTGTTACTAAGTGTAAAGTAAGTAGCTATGACTAAAGAGCTGACGCATCATGTCTATTAATAGCCTTATCTTTAGTGCTGACTGATGCACTGTCATCAAGGCTGACTACGTATGACGTGTCGCTGAGTAAAACCTAATACAGCGCGTAATACATGCCTACTAAGCGTAATCTAGAGCGTACTAGAAGGTTCTATCCTTATCTACCAATCAACAGAGTCTGTCTGTATAAAGAATGTGACCGTAAAGGGATGTCCTGTGTATGGGGATACTTTCCCAGGGTCACGTGATGAGAAGTGCATGATATTTCACGTGACTAACTAGAGAATGTGATGGCAGGTCACATGATCCACAAAAGGTGAAAATAAACGCGTCCGTGACAATAAGGTTAGCGGGCTACAGGACTGGCCACGGACGCTCTCCACCGTCAAACAAGTATGATCTACGCTTGGCGTCCTGAACTACCAATGCCCCTTCATTCCCCGATTTGCCAATCTTGCTAGACCACTAAATAATCTACTGAAAAAGGATGTATTGTTCCACTGGACGTCCGAACACACGGTGGCTCTGACCAAACTGCTCAGCATTGCTACCAGTCGTCCAGCCCTACGACAACCAGATCCTAAGTTACCATATGAATTGCAAACAGACGCATCGGCCTTTGCCTCGGGAGCTATCCTGGCGCAGAAAGACGCCCGGGGTAAACCCCAGGTGGTGGGATACCTCTCCAAATAATTCACTGACGCCGAACGGAATTATGATGTTTATGACCACGAGTTCCTCGCGTTGGTCCAGGGACTCGAACACTGGAGGCACCTTCTGGTTGGCAACCCCTTTCCGATCACAGTATACATTGATCACGCAAATCTCCTGCACTATAGACATCCTCAGAAGATCAGTCGCTGCGTGGCCTGCCTCGTCAATGTTCTTGCCGACTACAACCTCTGTCTCGTCCATCGTCCCGGACACCTCCTCCAAGCAGACCCTCTGTCCCGACACCCTTCCTTCGTCCCCGATGAGGAGGGTGATAATGTCGATGTGGTCGTTCTCCCGCCCTCCCTCTTCATCGATCTCTTATCGATCACAGTTCTTGATGATCGACTCCGCGCCACTCAATCTATCCATCGTTCCGCACTTTCGGCCCTCGCATGCGATGGCGTCATCCAGGAGGATGGCTCCCTGTTCTTTCATGACTCTCGCCTTGTCATTGTGGACGATGTGGACCTTAAGAGGGGGGTGATTTCATCGTTCCATGATGCACCAACAGCTGGGCACACAGGGATCACAAAAATGCTGGACGCCATCCAAAGACATTATTGGTGGCCGAAGATGAAAAACGACGTGACGGAATATGTGAAGGGTTGCGCCCTTTGTCAGTCCAATAAAAATATACCAGCAAAGGCAAAAATTCCGATCGTTCCGATCTTACACGAATCAGCACCCTTACCCTTTCGGATCGTGGCAATGGACTTCATTACGAAGTTGCCACTATTGGATGGATATGACACAATCTTGACAGTTACAGATCAGGGATGCACCAAGTGCAGTGTATTCATCCCCTGTAACAAGAAGGTTGACGCGCTCGGGGTTGCCTGATTGTACTTGGAACGTGTGCTCCCCCATTATGGCTTACCAGAGAAGATCATCTCGGATAGAGACCCTCATTTTACTGCAAGAATCTTCCATGAACTTATGAAAACACTACAAGTGGAGCAAAATATTAGCACCGCTTACCATCCACAGACTGACGGGCAGTCCAAAAGGATGAATCAACGATTGGAGCAGTACCTTCGCATCTTCGGAAATCACAGAGACAACTGGGCACGATGGCTCCCTATTGCTCAATTTGCCCTAAATGCCTGGAAGTCTGAAACAACTAAGCAGGCCCCATTCGAGCTTCTTTTTGGTTTTCTCCCTTCAGTTCACCAACCATCCTCGACCAAAACAAATTCAGAAGTCGCAACTTCATGACTACAGAAGCTGGCAGACGTAAGAAAAGTGGCGTCGGAAGCCATGAAAAGGGCCCAAGAGTCATGGGTGACTCAGTCAAACTACCAAGGCTACCAAGTCGGCCAGAAGGTTTGGCTGGAGGCCACGAACTTAAAAACGACTCATCCTTCTGCAAAACTAGCCCCCCAGAGATACAGCCCATTCCTTGTCACAAAAGTTATTTCCAAAGTGACTTATCAGCTCGTTCTACCCTCGCAGTGGAAGATACACAACATGTTCCATGCGTCTCTCCTGATGCCTTACCAAGAGACGCTGCTACATGGGAAGAACTTTGAAGAACCCCCACCAGATATTATCAATGGAGAAGAAGAATGGGAAGTGGAAGAGATACGAGGAGAACGATGCATTGGCCGCACTAAGAAACTCCAGTATTTGATACACTGGAAAGGGTACGCAGACACTTACGACAGTTGGGAGTTGGCCACAGACGTACATGCCCCCGATCTCTTACACGAATACAAAAGCAAGCAGAAGGGAGAGCATCTCAACACCATTACCATGGATCCCTTTGGCTACGGTGTTTGTCACCCACCCTCGCATTACCTCGTTCAGGACTGGGAATTATCTGAACTAGCAAAAGATTACATTGAACGTCAAGTCGAAGCCTGGTCTTGGGTAGCTAATGATCACGATGCTTGCACAGATACCCCTTGTACTCGTGATGATTCCTTTGGGTACGCTACGTATCAGGAGGCTGATGGGCGCTGGCGACGACACTCTAGAGCTCGAGCAGCTCGCCGAGAGCGCTTAAGGCACGATAAGTGCGAAGAGCTCGTAGCCGAATGGATCCACGTCCACGGTTTTTACCCAGACGACGTCCCACCACCGATCGCAGAGGGAGAAAATGTTGAGATGCCAGTCGTGCCAACTGCTACTACTTCCCTCCCATCCCCTGAGTCCACATACATCACGCCTTCATCCACGGGAGCTGCAGCAGAGGGAGCTGACTTCCATCCAGCATTTGTCCCGGGACCAGAACACCTGGGAGTAGGATGGCGGATTGCTAGGCGCGCGGAGCCATATGCCTTTGAAATTCCATTCGAAGATGGGTCGCGAGGACCCGCCCCATATATTCAGTTCATCATCAATCAACGAGAACAGCCAGTATCGCTGGGAACTGAAGGGAAAAACAAACCTCAGTATTTCATGCCTCTTTGAGCCATACCCATGCCAGCAAGGATGGATGTTGGAGTACTGCCGGGACATTCTCTGGCCTTGTTTGCCACAGATCACACAGCGCGCAATGAGGTCGACTGGGCTCTAGCATTGGTTGCGGACCTGGGGGCAGCCGCTGATGTTCATCAATTCAGGTTATCGATGCGATGGAAGCAAGAACTATTCGCTCGTATGCGAGATCTGGACGTCGCCTGGAACGACTGGTTGGCGGGAGCAGAGGAAATCGATCAACGTCTCCAAGCTTCCAACATCTCATCTCGGATCTACCCCTTCCTCCCACAGCCACTACCTTGCGGCCTCAACATTTATCATATTGATGAATCTGGCTCAAACGATCGCAGGTTCAGAGCTCATCTTGATCATCTCGACGGACTTGCACCTATCCCCATTCCACCCCGTCCACACAATGTACCCGCCTCTTCCAGTCGCAATCCCCCTTTATGCTGTCCAGAGTTGCATGGGGAAGAGCCACAAGACAGTATCTGTCTCTACTGCGACAAGAATCACTCAGCGAGACTATGCCCTCAACCTCACATCTTGTGTGAGAATGCTACGCGTTGCCATGTTCCTGTCCACCACCCGGGCTTTGGAGCCCTGTGCCCAAGGCATATCATTCATTCGCCTCGGCCCGAGCCGTACAATCGTATTAATCCCGAATGAGTACGACACGTCGAAGAAGCAGCGGGAGGTGGAACTCGCGGGTCTAAGGAGGGGGTAGTGTCATGATCATGTGACACATGACGAGGATCGGAGAATTATCAGAATGGCCAGCAGATTGACAGCGCAGAGGAGGTGAACAGACGCTAAGACAGCACATAGAAAATAGTCACGAAAATCCCAGTCTGTACGATATAAAAACCCATAGTAGTTGCCTGTAGTTCCTTGTCTCAGCTTCGTTTGAATCCTAGTCAAGTTTCATTCATACTCGAGTGAACGTGCTTTCCCGCTCATCTCTGCCATCTTCATCGCAAGTTAAACTCTCGCTCATCGATCATCACTTCAGAGTCCGAACCCTTGACATCAGGTTCTATCCCTATCCATCACCGTCGCCGCGTTAAGTCCATCCAACTTATCGCTGCTGAAATCCCAAACGTTCCAGCTAGAACGTAACAAAAGTGGCATGACTGTGCTGCAGTTGGTGACGTGTTGGCAATGTGTCTTCTCTATTGACCAATGGGATAATTCCTTGGATATGGTACGATTTGCTCCAAATCATGGGGTGGATCTTGACTAATGGCAAATGACTCTTCCATAGTCCTCAGGGGGGTGCTCTGCATGTGGTGCATCATGTGGTGGATAAACAGAGGCTTGATTACGTGATTGATCACATGATCATCGGAGTATGAAATTCGAACTCCTCTTCCAGATTTCCCAATAAGGAAGGTGATTACATAAGACCGGGCCAGTCCGGAATGGTCTTGAATGCCTGAGTCATGAACGAGTTTCTAGGTTCATGACATTAGGTTCTTATTGTTCTTATTGTTAAGATACCAGCCCTAACTGCTTTAGGCAGCTCTATTGTTCTTTGCCCTCCAATGGCATTTCTCCCTCTGGCACACAGACCAGGTGTATTTTGTTTGGATCACCAGTGTGCACAGACCATTATTAGCTAAGCATCCTGTATATAAGGACTGCTGTTTTCGCCCATACACTTCAGAGTTTCTTCTACCTCTGAAGTGTAAGTCCCTTTACTACTAAGCCTCTCTACCTTATGCTGACACTAGTATAGAACTTGTTTGTCCTTAGGTGTGTAGTGCTGCTATAGAGTTTCTTCTACCTCTGAAGTAACTTGTTTGTCCTTAGCTCTTTGCTATTAACCCCTTGCTGTTAGTGCTGCCTGCTCAACAGGTTATGGGCCCTGGACGCTCTAACTAACAGCCTGTATACCAGATCTACCTTGTGTCACTTGCTCTACTTTGCGACCACATCTTTGTTGTCTTTCCTCCCCTCAGTGAGCACCATCTATCCTCTTTCCTTCAACACATTCCTTTCTCGTCCACTGGCATTTATGAATGTTGTGCCATTCTGGCTAGCCTCTTAAGTTCTCGCGAAAGGTGCTAGGGAGCTGTTAAGTCAGCAGATGTGACCTTAAGTTCCTCTGTGCACACTATCCTCACTACTTATTTTCTTTACCTGGTTTTTGTCTGGAAGTGCTTTCATAGGCCAAAAGGGGAAGACCCTTGTGGCTATAGGCCACTCTAATGGTTGGGAGATACTCGGTTAATACCTGGGTCTCTTTAAGGGGTGTGAAGGCCGGGTTAATAGTCAAACCCAGAAGTCCTTCCCTCTGACACAACTAGGAGTTGCTACTATGACTAGAAACTACGTGCTAAGACCCTTAATGGTCTGGACTAGAGACTCCACATGTTACGCTCCAGCGGGCGTACCTTCCGGAGTTCGGCACTCGACGGGAAACTTGGGGGTTCTTGCGGTATCACGGTGGCAACCAAGACTTTGGCGGGTCTATCTTCCGGCCGGATTCTCAGGATCTTGGGATTTGCTGAGTTCTTCTAGGGTTTGGATAATGCCGTAGGCGATAACGACAAGGAGGTGCGTAATGCGAGTGGCAAAGAAGAAGAGGAGAACGTGCTCAAGCAAAGGAGACAGGATCGGAGAGGGGATAACTATACAGGGATTGCCTGTATCTGCTTCGGTCTACTTGTAGGCTGGTAGAATACAAGAAGTCAAGCTGAGGGATATCAGCGAGACTGGGGTGCTACTTATACTCGTCCAGGGAGCTTTCAAGCTCAGCCTGAAGTCCGAAACCTAGTACGTATCGTCCAATCGTAAGTGAATCAACACGAGTCAGGGGCATACAGTCACAGGGTTAACAATGAGGCAAAGGTGAAACGGGGTCAGAAGTCCATCAATCAGTGGCTGAAACATACAACTCCTGGGCGCATCAAGCCACAGGCACAATCAGACAGTCCATCAGAAACTAGGAACCATACAGTCCATGAGGCAGATCTAATCACGATCCAGGCACAAGCTCATCTGGATCCTTCTGGTGCGAGTCTAGACCAGGTCACGTGCCAGGGTCACGTGACGGGCGCTTGACATCTTTTTCGGCTATTCCCAGGGCGCTTGCCAGCCCGGGTCACGTTCGTAGTACAGGATGTTTCCGGGGTCGATGCCCTCGCTTCTGGCGGCTGCAACCCATTCGGCGCGATACTGCTCGGCGGTGCTGCACGAGTCTGTACTGGTCGCGCGGGGTTCAGGGTGAAACGTAACACCACAGATGGCAGTTGAACATGATGTTGAAGTTGATCCTCATCTGTTCTTCTGGAACTTGCTGTTGGCTCCTCTCTAGGGCACTACCCCCTGTCCACCAGTCAACCTGAGTAGGCCCTGAGGATGGCCTAAAGGTTAGGACATGACCTCTGGGAAACCCTTCACCAGGAAGTACCCCAGGTGTGACTCTGCTTGACCCTGATTAAAGCTATCACTAAGACTGCTTGCCCTTCTTTGAAGGTCCTCATGGTAACAAGTGGACAGATGGGATTAGTTATCTATATATGATTTGCACATGTAGTATCCCCAAGTCACATGCTTGAGGCATGACACCTTGAGTGTTATGGAGTTATAGTGCTCATGTAACAGTCTACCACAGGACGTTGGCCTGACTTAGGCATCAGTGTAGCGTGGGTTCCGTTCGGGGTAATACCGGTGGTTGTCTGGGCTGTCGGGGAAGACCGCTGGATGCCACTGATATGCTCCGAGGTGATCACAATAAGTATATGTTGAGACGCGACTGATTAAGTCACATGTCTTCGTGGGATATGATTGAGTCATTCCCTACTTTATACGGTATCTGACCCTTATGGTTAGATTTGGACTTCCGGACTTGTATGGACCGGTTATTGTTTATCTTTATTTGTTTAGATCCTTATTAGGTTCTTATTGTTCTTCATAGTTAAGATACTGGACTTAACCTGCTCTAGGCAGCCTTATTGTTCTTTGCCCTTCAATAGCATTTCTCCCTCTGGCGCACAGACCAGGTGTATTTTGTTTGGATCACCAGTGCGCACAGACCATTATTAGCTAAGCGTCCTGTATATAAGGATTGCTGTTTTCGCCTTCACACTTCAGAGTTACTTCTACCTCTGAAGTGTAAGTGCCCTCTTGTACTCTAAGCCTCACTACCTTACTGACACTACTATAGTGCTTTTGTCCTTTAGGTGTGTAGTGCTGCTAATAGAGTTACTTCTACCTCTGAAGTTGCTTTTGTCCTTTAGCTTCTCGCTACTTTTGTCTCGCTGTTAGTGCTGCCCTGCTCAACAGGTTATGGGCCCTGGACACTCAAACTAACAGCTGTTACTCCAGATCTACCTTGTGTCATCTTGCTCTCTCTGCGACCACATCTCTGTCGTCCTTATCCCCTCAGTGAGCATCATTCTATCCTCTTTCTCGACACACTCCTTTCTTGTCCACCAGGCATTTTTGAATGTCGTGCCATTCTGGCTAGCCTCTTAAGGAGGTTCTCGCAAAAAGGCGCTAGGGAGCTGTTAAGTCAGCAGACACGTCCTTAAGCTCCTCTGTGCGCACTATCCTCACTACTTAATTTCTATACCCGGTTTTCATCCGGAAGTGCTTTCATAGGCCAATAGGGGAAGACCCTTGCAGCTATAGGCCACTCTAATGGTTGGGAGATACTCGGTTAATACCTGGGTCTCTTTAAGGGGTGTGAAGGCTGGGTTAATAGTCAAACCCAGAAGTCCTTCCCTCTGACACAACTAGGAGTCGCTACTATAATTAGAAACTACTATACACTAGTGCTAAGACCCTTAATGGTCTGGTCTAGAGACTCCACAGACTGGCAATTGGAAATGATGTTGGAGTTGATCCTCATCTTTCCTCTTGGAACTCGCTGTTGGCTCCTCTCTAGGGCACTACCCCCTGTCCACCAGTGAACCTGAGTAGCCCCTGAGGATGGCCTAAAGGTTAGGACATGACCTCCGGGAAACCCTTCGCCGGGAAGTACCCCAGGCATGACTCTGCTTGACCCTGATTAAAGCTATCACTAAGACTGCTTGCCCTTCTTTGAAGGTCCCCGAGGTAACAAGTGGATAGGTGTGGACTAGTTATCTATATATGATTTGCACATGTAGTATTCCCAAGTCGCACGCTTGAGGCATGACACCTTGTGTGTTATGGAGTTATAGCGCTCTTATGGCTGGACCGCTACCCTTCCTATCAAGATCTGGACTGGTTCTGACTGCTCCTCAGAACCAGATTTTTTAACTAAACATCTCAAATGGCATCTTTCAACCTTGTCTTCCCCCCCTCCGTCCAACTCGCCAAATTGGATGGGACCAACTGGCAGTCCTGGGCTCAGACCTTTACGTCCCTCATGTTGATGAATGGTTGCTCAAGGCACCTCACTCATGATGGCCCTGGTGCGATTCCCCAGCACCCTGCCCTAGCTGCAGGTGTCGCTGGTCCCACCGGCCCTATGGACACAGGACTGGCCATGATGGCCATGTGGAACAAACAAGAGGAGGTCATAATCGGCCTCTTATATCTATCTGTTACCACAGAAGTTCTATCTGGGATTATGTCCCAAATCCTTTTCCCAACTGTGCATGACAAATTTGTGCAGTTGGAGGCATTATATGGTGCGGTTGTGTAACGCTACCACAGCGCTTAGCCCGACTTGAGCTCGTAGAAAGGCGTTCACGACTTAGCTAGTAGTCGACACGTGCGTAGTGTCTCTATAATCCCGTAGAATACCACTAAGGCAATCCACAGTACACGTCCCAGTAGTACGAGGGCAACTCCGACTTGTCGCGTCGAAAGGGCCAGGGTCTTAGACTCGTAGGTCAAGACTTACAACAAGGGCTTCCCCTTTAGAGATAGAAAGGTTCAAAAGCCTTAGTAGAAGACGAGTGATAGAGTGGTATTGAGAAGAAGACCAAGATGGCGTATCTTGGTCTTCACCATCCACTATTTATACATATTGAAGAGGCAGCTTTAAAGCTCCTCTTGAAGGCGACTACTACTAGCAATAATAGCTCGAACCCTACTATCGCTATCCTAGTAATGAGTCATGCTAACAATCACATGCTAGCGCAACTCGCTGACTGATCCTACTTGTCCATGACTAATCTCTACTTACTATCGTAGTCATAACCGTATAGTAAGCGTCCACAAACAACTCCGTACCGTATAATGAGTCCATGAAGGCTCCACCGCGACATCACCCCCTTTTCAGCCGCGGCGCCCACGACGCCGGCGAAGGCGAGGCCCCGACATCCAACCCGCCTGTACTTCCTCGACCCTCTCCAATGTGTTAGCCATCTCCAACCGGAACTTACTGCGCGTCATCTCCCCCCGAATTCCTCCGAGCGCGGCGGCCAGCTGATGGAGCCGCTGCTCCATCCTCTCAGCCTCGTACGCGTAGGCCCGGTATCGATGCACCTCCGCTCGGAGACTTACGTCGTGCAGCTCGCCGAGGGCGCGATCGAGGCGAGGGCGGTCGTGGTAACCGCCCGCGAACAAGGCCATGTCCTCTTGAGGGTAGACATCCTTCCCAGTAGCCTTGACCTGGGGTTCGGCGTAGAGGGGTTGCGAGTACACCTTCTCGCTGTCGGGGACGAGTCCGAGGACGATGGGATCCGCCCCCATGATGACCTGTACATAGGCCGCTTGTCGGGTCACCCCCCGACCGTCGGTGATGGGAAAGTGGACGAAATCCTCCCCACGGTTGTACTTGTAACCGTGAGGAGGGGGGCCGAGTTCGGCGTGGCGAAGTCGGAAAAGTGGAAACGGCGGGGGTGCGTCGGCGCGCACGCCGCCGCGATAAAGGGGGCGACCGTCGGTGTCACAGGTGTAGGGGGTTTCGCGGGGGTCGTCAGTGTCGGTGGCCGTAGAGAGAAGAGGGTGCTCAGCTGGATAGTGGTCCGCTAAGCTTCCTCGGACTTGCTCGAGGACTGTTTCCTCGCCTCTCGCTGCTCCATCCTCTTCCCGATCCACTCGCATCGCCTCTTGATAGCTTCCCGACGCCTCTCCGCTGCCTTCCGCAGCTGCTCCCTCTGCCAGTCCTCCGCGATCTGCCTCCACTTCTGCTCCTTCCACCGCTCCCAGTCGACTGTCGGCTGCGTCTTGGGTCTCTTCCTGGGTTCGATGCTCGACTCGTACTGGGACAGGTCGAGATGGGGAACGCTCAAGCTCTGGGAGAGCCTGGCGAAGCCGATCGACTTCGGCCGTCGTGAATGGCACCTCGTTGATGCGCTGGCCGTCCTGGGAGAGGATCCACCAGGTGGCGGGGTTGTTGGTGTCGTCGTTGTAGGAGGCGGGGATTGTCGACTGGAGAGCCTCGACGACCTCTTGGTAGGTGAGAGGTCCTGCGTTTCGGGCAACACGAGCGAGGGCGTCGGCGGAAGAGGGAACGGACATTGTTGAGAGTAAGGAAGAGATGAGGATGCCAGTGTGACGATTGTGAAGAGGGGATAGGGATGAGCCTTCCGTCTGTCCTGCTTTTAAGCTGCTTGCGAGTCGGGGATTCAATGATTGGTACTCAGCTACAGCCTCGTCTGCGAACACGTCATCCTTATCGACCCACTGATTCTCCGAGTCAGGGTACCCCTTCCACTTGATCAGGTACTGGAGGCGTTTCTTCCTGCCGAATTGCCGATGGTCCAGAACCTTCTACTACCTCATATTCCTCTTGCCCTTCCACTAGGTCCGGTGGTGGTCGTTGGAAATTTGGTCCGTGTACGAGCGTTTCTCGATAGGGCGTGAGAAGATCGATGTGAAACACGGGGTGTATGCTCCACTGCGTGGGAGTTCCAATGATAGTTTACCGTGATGATAGGATC
>JAKELG010000665.1:0-16687 GCA_021527035.1 Lactarius vividus
GTCTAAGACCCTGGCCCTTTCGACACGACAAGTCGGAGTTGCCTTAGTGCTACTAGGACGCCTTTTGTGGATCGCCTTAGTAGTATTCTACGGGATTACCGAGACACTACGCGAGTGTCTACGACCAGCTAAGTCGTGAACGCCCTTGTCCGAGTTCAAGTCGAACTAAACGCCGTGGTAGCGTTACATTAAGACCAAGATAACCAATCGTGGCGTTCACAACAAGAGACCAGTGGAGAAATTTCCGACCCTACAGTCTTGAAACCAGAGGAGAGCGATCAGTACCACGACGATTTCTAGGCGCAGCTCGGTGGAGAGAATACAGAGGAGACACGGGCTACTTCGTCGACTTCCCAGGAGAATCGATCAGATATCGCCCAGTTGAGTTCAATTACTCCAACTTCTGTTGGACAGAGATTACGTGGAACCCAGTAGACAATCGGTGGGACGTTGTCAGACCGGCCGGAAGACACTACCGTTGCGACATTGACTCAAGAGACCTCCAAGGAGACGACTGGGGATCACTAGACGGGGACAGCAGTGACAGCGAAGAAGAAAGGGAGCAACCCAGAGGACAAGCTCCATCAGAGTCGAGCCACGAAGAACACGTGGAAGAACACACCGCTACAGAAAGCGAAATACGACCAGGAACAGGAGACGACGCAAGCCTATTGGCACACATAGCTGAGTCCCTACATATTACAGTACCGGAAGAAATTCACATCCGAAGTCCCATGGCCACATCGACAGAAATACAAGCCATGGAGGAAGTACAACGCATAAGAGAAGAGGCGGAAGCCATCCTCAACCCTATCAACCCAAACACCGGACACAGAATGACCGCAGACGACGCGGCACTCTTCCGAGCAATAGGCCCGGACCACCCAGACCCACCAGAAGGACCACCGCCACCACCAGGAGGACTACCGGGTGTGTTACGCTCCAGCGGGCGTACCTTCCGGAGTTCGGCACTCGACGGGAAATTTGGGGGTTCTTGCGGTATCACGGTGGCGACCAAGACTTCGGCGGTCTATCTTCCTGCCGGATTCTCGAGATCTTGGGTTTTACTGAGTTCTTCTAGAGTTTGAACAATACCGTAGGCGATAACGGCAAGGATATGCGTAACGCGGGTGGCAAAGAAGAAGAGGAGGACGTGCTCAAGTAAAGGAGACAGGATCGGAGAGGGGATAACTATACAGGGGCTGCCTGTATCTGCTTCGGTCTACTTGTAGGCTGGTAGAATACAAGAAGTCAAGCTGAGGGATATCAGCGAGACTGGGGTACTACTTATACACTTCCAAGGAGCTTTCAAGCTCAGCTTGGGGTCCGAAACTTAGTACGTATCATCCAATCGTAAGTGAAACAACACGAGTCAGGGGCATACAGTCACTGGGTCAACAATGAGGCAAAGGTGAAACGGGGTCAGAAGTCCATCAATCAGTGGCTGAAACATACAACTCTTGGGCGCATCAAGCCACAGGCACTATCAGACAATCCATCAGAAACTAGAAACCATACAGTCCATGAGGCAGATCCAATCTCGATCCAGGCACAAGCTCATCTGGATCCTTCTGGTACGAGTCTAGACCAGGTCACATGCCAGGGTCACGTGACGGGCGCTTGACATCTTCTTCGGCTATTCCCAGGGCGCTTGCCAGCCCGGGTCACGTTCGTAATACAGGATGTTTCCGGGGTTGATACCTTCACTTCGGGCGGCTGCAACCCATTCTGCGCGGTACTGCTCGGCGGTGCTGCACGAGTCTGTACTAGTGGCGCGTGGCGCGGGGCGAAACGCAACAGGGTGGATTCCCCGGACAAGGACCAACAGGAGGAGGATTCCCAGGAGGAGGACGACCGCCGGGTGGGGGACCACCGGGACCACCAGGACCACCAGGAGGAGGCATCCCCGCAGGAGGAGGACATGGATCAGACAGGTTATCAGGTGAACCTCCGACTGTTTTCGATGGGGACCGTACTAAATACGAGGCCTTCCTCACGCAATGGCACGTATACTGGGGCATGAATTTGGACGCCCCGATTATGCAAAATGAGTACAGACGATCCCTCCTCTTCTTAGGATACGTTAAGGGGGTCAACGTCAGCGAATGGACGCTATCCATCCTAGAATGGTTAAACCGGGAAGTACGACGAGGAGTGAGCCAGTACTCCCAGACCTTATGGAACCACGTGGCGGAAGAATTCGCCAAGAGGTTCTCAAATATCCTCGAAGAAGAACAAGCACAAGCGGAGCTGCAAAAAGGGATCAAAATGGTGGGAGAGGACATCGACGCGTACGTGGTCAAATTCGAGCAACTAGCCAGAAAAGCTCACTACAATCTGAATGACCGACAAACGATCGATCGCTTTACGGCGGGGCTGCCACGAGCCCTATTCACAAAAGTCTACGAACTGGACGAACCCCACACCTTCGAAGACTGGAAAAGGTGCGCATTAAGGAGGCAGAAGCAATACATCCATATGAAAGCACGCCTCGATAACTTCAAAACGAAAACCCCTCCATCATCAGCACAACCCCGCTGGAGGCCACAGGTCCCGAACTGGGGGCCACCACGAGGACCCCCACCTCCCAGGTATGATCCAAACGCCATGGACACCTCGGCCGACCGAACACGCGCACGAGTCGCGGAGGTTGGAGACGCGAATCAACCTTTTATCCCAAGGCCGCAAAGAGGAGGATACGGAAGAGGAGGAGGCCCGCCGCCTCGAGACATGAGGACAGTCGTCTGCTACAATTGTAACCAGACGGGGCACTTCTCACGCAACTGCCCACAGCCACGTCGTCGAGCCACCACTAGCAGGATGGCAGACACCGACTATTATTCCCAGGAGGAACCACCCGTACAGGCAAGAATAGCAAACACGGCACCACCCCAGCAAAGGGCTAAGGACTGGCTAGCAGGAGTAGCAGGAGAATCGGACGACGTAAAAGACCTCATCCTCCAAGAAATGTGGGGAAAAGAGGGTTTTCAGAGCGCCTGAACCCATCGGCCTGGGTGAGGGCGGTTAATTGTAATTCTGTAATCATGACTCGCTATCGATCTCTTAGAATCCCAGTCTCGATTCGCACGAATTACGCAATGGCCGACATAAGAACCTTAGTGGACTCCGGAGCCACGGACAATTTCATACGCCCTTCATTTGCGAAAAGAATGGGCCTCGGACTTCAAATACTGGAGCACCCCAGGAAGATATGGAATATTGACAACACGGAAAACAAAGCGGGCAGTATCACTCACTTTGTGGACCTAGACGTACAAACTAATCAACGACGACAAAAGATGCGCTTCCTAGTAACCGACCTCGGAAACGAAGACCTCGTACTCGGTTACCCTTGGCTGGCTACCTATGAACCTACGATAAACTGGAGGTATGCTACCATCCATGAGAAGATGCTCCCGGTCGTCATCAGGTCGATCAACCCCAACAAAGAAGATCACATCATCGGAAGCATCCTCACCGAAGAAGAAAAAGAAGATGCGATGGCGGAACTAGAGGAAGAAAGCCATCTACGGACCACTGCCACGGAACTAGCCATCGAAGCTAAGCAATTCCACGATAAAGTAGAACTCCCCCCGGCTTACCAACAGTTCGCAAAGATCTTCAGCGAAGAGGCGTCCAACAGATTTCCCCCCTCTCGTCCTTGGGATCACGCTATCGAATTCAAAGAAGGTACACCCCCGGCAATCGACTGCAAGGTCTATCCCATGACACAAGAGGAAGACGGCAAGCTCAAGGAATTCTTAGACGAGCAATTGAAGAAAGGATACATCCGCCCGTCCAAGTCCCCATATGCCTCATCTTTCTTCTTTATAAAGAAGAAGGACGGAAAGCTACGACCGGTACAAGACTATCGAAGGATCAACGCTGTCACTATCCGCAACCAATACCCTCTACCCCTCATTTCAGATCTCATCACGGACCTCAGCCAAGCGCACACCTACACAAAACTAGATGTCCGATGGGGGTACAACAACGTACGCATCAAAGAAGGAGACGAACACAAGGCAGCCTTTAAAACTCGGTACGGACTCTTCGAACCCACGGTCATGTACTTCGGACTCACCAACTCTCCGGCCACCTTCCAAACAATGATGAACACAATATACCGAGACACTATCGCAAAACACGAGGCCAAAGGGACAATCATACGTGTATACATGGACGACATAGGCATCGCAACCAGGGACCCGGCTGGACAAAAGGAGCATGAAGAAGCGGTCCGCGACGTACTGCAGGTGGCCATGGAACACGATCTCTACTTCAAGCTCGAAAAATGCCTCTTCAACAAGCCGCGAATGGATTACCTGGGGGTAATCCTTGAAAAGGGGGTAACGCGTATGGACCCGGTAAAAATTTCCGGCATTAAGGACTGGCCCACGCCCACCAAGGTCCGTGACGTCCGCTCCTTCCTGGGTTTCTGCAATTTTTACCGACTCTTCATTCGCGGCTTCGCCACACACGCCAAACCACTCAATAAACTCACGAGGAAGGACACCGAGTGGAGATGGACGGATGAGGAAGATAAGGCATTCCAAAAACTCAAGGCCCTAGTCACGGAAGAACCGGTGCTCGCACACCCGAAACTGGACGATCCATTCAAACTGGAAGTGGATGCATCGGGATTCGCAACCGGAGCGGTACTACTCCAAAAGAAAGAGGACGGCAAGCGACACCCAATCGGCTACTATTCGGCAACACTCAGCGAAGCGGAACGGAACTACGATATTTACGATTTAGAACTCCTCGCAATCGTCAAGGCCCTTCGACATTGGAGACCGTTACTAGCAGGATCCCTGCACAAGATCAAAATATACTCCGACCACATGAACCTGCAATATTGGAAACTCCCGCAGAAAATCAGCCGAAGAGTCGCCAGGGAAGTACTGGAACTCATGGAATATAACTTTGAGATTCACCACATCCCAGGAAAGAAAAATGGCCGCGCAGACGCCCTATCCAGACGACCCGACTACGACCAGGGAGAGCGAGATAACGAAGATGTGATCGTACTACCGGAAGACGTCTTCGCACGAACAATCACGGTACGAGCGGAACAAAACCCCCCACAAACTGAGATCGTACTACGGTATTGGGTGGACCCCCAACAACTGAAGTTCGTAGACGGAGCATGGTACAGACAAGGGAAGTACGTTATCACGGGATCACTAGACGAAAAACGGAAACTGATCGCCGCACACCACGATCCCCCGGTACACGGACACCCCGGAATCGCGCGAACCACGAGACTAGTAGAACGAAGATACTGGTGGCCAGAACTGAAACTCGATGTACACAACTATGTACGGGGATGCGCTGAATGCCAGCGTCACAAGGTCAACACACGCCCTACGAAAGCCCCACTCGTACCCATCACGCCAAAAGAAGACGCCCTACCATTCGAGACCATCGCCCTCGACTTCATCACCAAACTCCCAATATCCCAAGGGTACGACTCCATCCTAACCGTAACAGATCATGACTGCAGTAAAGCCTCGGTCTTCATTCCCTGCAACGAGGAAATAACAGCAGAAGAAACGGCTGGTCTCTACGCCGCCCACATCTTCAAGCGATTCGGACTACCATCGAAGATTATCAGTGACCGAGATCCAAGATTCGCCTCCAAGTTCACACGAGAATTGTGCCGAATCTTGGGGATCCAGCAGAACATCTCCACAGCGTACCACCCCAGAACCAACGGACAATCGGAACGCACCAATCAGTGGTTGGAACAGTATCTACGCTTTTGGGCAAACGAGCGTCAAGATAACTGGGCGACCCTTCTGCCAATAGCGGAGTTCGCGCATAACAATTGGCCACACGAGGCAACAAGGAAGTCTCCATTTTCCCTTCTTATGGGATACGACCCACGCGCTGATTGGCTCGATAAACCGTCCCCTATCCCACAGGTCACCACGAGGATAGAACAATTCCGAGAAGCACGGAAAGAAGCCCAGGATCTCATCAGAAAAGCGCAATCCATGTGGGTCAAACACCGAGATACGCCCAAGCTCCAAGTCGGAGATTACGTATGGCTAGAAGGACGACACCTTCGAACCAATCAGCCAACACCGAAACTGGCAGCAAGACGGCATGGCCCCTTCAAGATCACACGGGTTCTGTCACAGGTAAATTATCAACTGGAGCTTCCCACGCAATGGAGCATACACCCCGTGTTTCACATCGATCTTCTCACACCTTATCGTGAAACGCTCGTGCACGGACCAAACTTCCAGCGCCCACCACCGGATTTGGTAGAAGGAGAAGAAGAATACGAGGTCGAGAAGGTTCTGGATCACCGGCATTTCGGCAGGAAAAAGCGCCTTCAGTACCTGATCAAATGGAAGGGATACCCCGACTCGGACAACCAGTGGGTCGACAAGGATGACGTGTTTGCAGATGAGGCGATAGCTGAGTACCAATCATTAAATCCCCGATCTGCAAGTAGCTTAAAAGCAGGACGGACAGGAGGACAATCCTCATCCCCACTTCGCTTTAATCACACTGGAGTCCTCATCTCTTCCATTCTCAACACCATGTCCGTTCCCACTTCCGCCGAGGCCATTGCTCGTGTTGCCAGAAACGCGGGCCCCCTCACCTATCAAGAGGTCGTTGACGCCCTCCAGTCCACCATCCCCGCCTCATACAACGACGACACCAGCAACCCCGCCACCTGGTGGATCTTATCCCAGGACGGCCAGCGGATCAACGAAGTCCTGTTCACAACGGCCGAGGTTGATCGGCTTCGCTCAGCTCTCCCAGAGCTTGAGCGTTCCCCATCTCGACCTATCCCGGTACGAGTCGAATATCGAACCACGGAAGAAGCCCAAGACGAAGCCGACGGTCGACTGGGAGCGGTGGCAGGAGCAGAGGTGGAGGCAAGTAGCGGAGGACTGGCAACGGGAGCAGCTGCGGAAGGCGGCGGAACGACGTCGGGAGGCACTTCGGAGGAGACGCGAGTGGACACGAGAGAGGAAGGAACGACAAGAGGCGAGGAGACTGTCCTCGAACAAGTCAGGGGAAGCTTAGCGGATCACTACCCAGCTGAGCACCCCCTCATTTCCACGGCCACCGATACTGACGACCCACGCGAGACCCCATACGCGTGCGACACCGAAGGCCGCCCTCTCTACCGTGGTGGCGTGCGAGCCGACGCACCCCCACCATTCCCGTTATTCCGCCTCCGCCACGCCGAACTCGGCCCGCCTCCCCATGGGTACAAATACAACCGCGGGGAGGACTATGTCCACTACCCCATCACCGACGGGCAGGGGGTGACGCGTCAAGCCGCCTACATACAAGTCATCATGGGGTCTGACCCCATCGTGTTGGGGCTCACCCCCGACAGCGAGAAGGTCTACTCGCAGCCCCTCTACGCGGAGCCGCACGTCAAGGTCCAGGGGAAGGAGGTATATCCCCAGGAAGACATGTCCCTGTTCGCAGGCGGTTATCACGACTGCCCTCGCCTCGATCGCGCTATCGGCGAGCTCCACGATGCCAGCCTTCGAGCCGAGGTCCACCGGTACAGGGCGTATGCGTACGAGGCTGAGAGGATGGGGCAGCGGCTCCATCAGCTCGCCGCCGCACTCGGAGGGATTCAGGCGGAGTTGGCGCGGAGTAAGTTCCGCCTCGAAATGGCTAATACCTTGGACAGGATTGAGGAGGTTCAGGCGGGTTGGATGTCGGGACCGCGTCTTCGCAGGCGTCGTGGGCGCCGCGGCTGAAAAGGGGGTGATGTCGTGGTCAAGCCTTCATGGACTTATCATACGGTACAGAGTTGCATATGGACGCTTACTATACGGTTATGACTACGTTAGTAAGTAGAGATTAGTCATGGACATGTGGATCAGTCAGCGTTGTACTAGCATGTGATTGCTAGTATGACTCGTTACTAGTATAGCAATAGTAGGGTTCGAGCTATTAACGCTAGTAGTCGTTACTTTCTAGAGGAGCTTTAAAGCTGCCTCTCCAATATGTATAAATAGTGGGCTTTGAAGACCAAGACACGCTATCTTGGTCTTCTTCGCAATACCACTTTCTCACTCACCTTCTATCTGAGACCTTGACTCCCTTTACCCTTTCTAGGGGAGCACGCCTCTATAAGTCTTGACCTTCGAGTCTAAGACCCTGGCCCTTTCGACACGACAAGTCGGAGTTGCCTTAGTGCTACTAGGACGCCTTTTGTGGATCGCCTTAGTAGTATTCTACGGGATTACCGAGACACTACGCGAGTGTCTACGACCAGCTAAGTCGTGAACGCCCTTGTCCGAGTTCAAGTCGAACTAAACGCCGTGGTAGCGTTACATACGACCTTAAAATCTCCAATGTGTTGCACCTCCCAAATACGCATTCGCGTATCCTCTCCACCAGTGCCCTAACAGACAAAGGCACACTTGTTTTATTTGATTCCACCTCCTTTGCGATCAGATACAAAGGAGAGACTATTGCGGAAGGACATAAAGCTGCCAATCTCTATTGGCTTGACAGTCATAAATTAAATTCTGTCAAAGCACCTGCATCTGCTAGCTTAGATGTCTGGCATAAGCGCATGGGCCATATGTCCAAAGAAGCACTGAAGAGACATGCTCCTGAGGCTGTAAAAGGCCTCATCATAAATAATGCCCCAGTGGAAGAAGGACCTTGCCATGGCTGTGAACCAGGCAAATCGTCTCGCCTTCCATTCCCTCCTTCCATGAAACGTGCTAAGGATCACCTCGAGATCGTCCATAGTGACCTAGTTGGACCCCTTCAGAGCAACTCTATTCAGGGGAACAAATACTTCGCCACTTTCTTAGATGACTTCTCAAAGACAGCAGTCGTCATCTTTATGAAAACCAAGGATCAGTTTAAGGACGCCTTCCTACACTATAAGGCGTGGGCTGAAAAACAGTTAAATAAGCCCATTAAATCCTTACACTCTGACCGTGGCAGCGAGTATGTCAACAACGATCTAAAGCACATACTTCTGGAAGCGGGCATTGAGCATCGTCTCACTATGCCATACTCTCCACAACAGAATGGGAGAGCCGAGCGTTTTAACCGTACGGTTATGGAAAAAGGCACTAGCATGCTTCATCATGCAGGCCTTAGCCTCGGTTTCTGGGAACAAGCAGTCGAGACTGCTGTGCACATATACAATCGCACTCCCACTCGTTCTAATAAGTGGAGAACTCCGCTAGAGCTCTGGAATGGTACAGTTCCAGATGTCTTGTATCTTAGAGTCTTCGGCTGCAAAGCCTACTACCATGTACCAGAACACAACCGGCAAAAATTAGATCCTAAAGCAAAGGAAGCCGTGTTTGTGGGCTATGAAGCTCTTTCTAAGGGCTATAAATTATGGGACAGACATAGCCGACGCTTCATCTCTTCTCGAGATGTTACATTTGATGAAGACGTCTTCCCGTCCCGTGGTGACCTGATCCCTCACCAATATACCACACCAGTGCCGGAACAGGAGGTCTTTGACTCCACCGGCGGTACCATCTACATAAGAGTGCTTGATCAGCCTCTACCAGCTGTTGCCACAGCACCTCAGGCGCCACCAGTCACTGTGGCCCCGCCTACTATACAGGTGCCGGAGGTATCCCCTCCGCAGGAACAACAGCCTAGCACCCCACCAAATACCACCCCCGCTCCTACAGATCAGACGATCTACCAGACTCCTCCCACTGCTCCCCCTGCCACCTCTCCTCCTTTACCTTCACGCTCAAGGCGAAACTGGCCACCAATGGTGACTCAGCCGATCCCTGCCCCTAATTTCAATAGGGAAACCAGTCCTCCTAGGGATATCCCTAGAAGCCCGAGGACTGAGCAGGTGACTTCGCCGCCCCGTCCTAGACGGAGCACAAGGACGAGACGTCAAAACCCTCGCTACTACAATGAGGACAATGACGAGTTCGTGCAAGGGAGCAGCAGACTTACTATGATGGACTTGCTGAATGCGGCAGAGGCCCCTGGCTACAGGGATCCTCAGACCTTTAAGCAGGCCATGGAGTCTGAGTACGCAGACGAGTGGCAAGCGGCATGCCAATATGAACTGGATGCCCTAGAAAAACTACAAGTCTGGCGTTTGGAGCCCCTTCCTGCTGGAAGGAAGGTGGTTAAATGCAAGTGGGTTTTTAAGAAGAAAGCAGATGGACGCTTTCGTGCTAGGCTGGTGGCAAAAGGGTTCACCCAACTAGAGGGGGTGGACTTTGACGAAACCTTCTCTCCAGTTGCCCGTTTCGAGTCATTGCGACTCCTTTTGGCGTTAGCTACGCTAGAGGATTGGGAAATCCATCAGATGGACGTCAAGTCGGCGTTCCTTCATGGGGAACTGGATGAAGAAATTTATATGGAGCAACCAGTCGGTTTTGTCACTGCTGGCTCTGAACACATGGTGTGTTGGCTTCAGAAAGCCCTTTACGGTCTGAAGCAGGCCTCCCGCGCATGGAATCTACAGTTCCATGGAGTTCTGACTGAACTCG
The DNA here is from genome assembly GCA_021527035.1 of Lactarius vividus. Taxonomy (NCBI): domain Eukaryota; kingdom Fungi; phylum Basidiomycota; class Agaricomycetes; order Russulales; family Russulaceae; genus Lactarius; species Lactarius vividus. The sequence goes on from JAKELG010000665.1 coordinate 10,485, forward strand.
GCTTCACACGGACGTACTCTGATGCAGGAGTATACGTGTACCATCTCCAAGAGGGGGGTGGATCACTTTTCGTCATCTTATATGTAGATGATATCACTATACTGGGAAACTCTATGGACATGATCAATGATCTGAAGGCGTCTCTATCCAGCCGATATGAGATGACCGACTTGGGAGAGATCCAATCTTATCTCGGTGTTAACATCACCAGAGATCGTGCTAACCGCACCATGGAAATCAACCAGTCAGATTACATCTTAGATATAGTTGAAAGGTTCGGAATGAGGGATTCCAACCCAGTATATACCCCTCTTCCCTCTGGTGCCGAGGCTCACTTGATCAAATATGAAGATCAAGCCTCTACTTCTGAGATAAAGAAGTATCAACAGATAATTGGGTCTCTGCTATACGCGCAGATTGGAAGCAGACCTGATATCTCATTCGCTGTTGCGCGCCTTAGCCAATTTGCTTCCAACCCCTCTCAGCAGCATCTGCACCTAGCCAAATACGTACTGGCTTACCTTAACACTACAAAGGACTTATCGTTGCGCTATGCTGGAGGGACTGATGGAGTAGGCCTTCATGGCTACTGTGACTCTTCCTGGGGAGATCAGGAAGATTGCCACTCCACTTCAGGCTACGTCTACCTACTTGCAAATGGCGCCATCTCTTGGTGTACCAGAAAGCAAAAGACGGTCGCCCAGTCCACCACAGAGGCTGAATACATGAGCCTCTGCGAGGCTGCAAATCAAGCCCAGTGGTACAGGACGTTCCTAGAGGAACTGGGGTATGAGGATTCCTCCCCCATACCTCTACACTGTGACAACAAGGGCGCTGTAGACTTAGCCCTAAACCCAGTCACAGGGAGACGGTCCAAACACATCCTTATCAAACACCATGCTGTAAGGGAATACGTAGAAAACAAGGTCATAGACCTAATACGTACCCCTACGAAGGACATGGTAGCAGATGGGCTCACTAAGCCCCTACCAAGGGAAACCTTCGAGAAGCTGGTTAATGATGTTGGGATGGTGTAGATTTGGAGAGAATAGATCGTGGATAAGATCCACATCTATCAGAAATTCGGGTTGATGGACCTACTTTATAAGGTTGCCGATGAAGTGTCAAGGCAGAATAAGATGCGTCTTATCTCTGCAGAAGAGAGACCTTTCTCTCTGTATTATATGGAGTAATCCCTGGACTTCAAAAAGTCGTCCTTTATGACACTTTAAGTCAGGTGATCTAGGGATCTCAATCCCGAACTCCTGTAAGACTCTTGCACAGTTCTTATGTTGAGAACTTTGTTGAAACTTGACACGCACTCTCATCACCATCTACCACCTATTCTTATCTTATCTCCAAATGGACTGCCTCAATCATGGAGGGATGTTGAGACGCGACTAATTTAAGTCACATGTCTCGTGGGATATGATTGTGTCATTCCCTGCCTTATACGGTATCTGACCCTTATGGTTAGATTTGGACTTCCGGACTTGTACGGACCGGTTATTGTTTATCTTTATTTGTCTAAGATCCTTATTAGGTTCTTATTGTTCTCTTAGTTAAGATACCGGACTTAGCTGCATTAGGCAGCTCTTTTGTTCTCTGCCCTCCAATGGCATTTCTCCCTCTGGCGCACAGACCAGGTGTATTTTGTTTGGATCACCAGTGCGCACAGACCATTATTATCTAAGCGTCCTGTATATAAGGACTGCTGTTTTCGCCCATACACTTCAGAGTTACTTCTACCTCTGAAGTGTAAGTCCCTTCTCTACTAAGCCTCACTACCTTACGCTGACACTAGTATAGTACTTGTTTGTCTTTAGGTGTGTAGCGCTGCTATAAGAGTTACTTCTACCTCTGAAGTTATAGTACTTGTTTGTCTTTAGCTCCTCGCTATTTACCTCTCGCTGTTAGTGCTGCCAGCTCAACAACAAATACGTTCAGTCTGACAAGGGGTTGGTAGAGCCGGGGGCGAAGTGTCGGATAACAGTAAGGGGAATAGGACTGGGAAAGGGCTGCTTGCTTGACCAACAGAACTTGGCGCTCAGCCAAGGGATAGTGGCGCTTGTGAGAGGGGCTACGTCCACTCACTGAAGGGGCACTGTTGACAGAACTCAGTGCTCAGCTGAGGGGTAGTGGCGCTTGTTAAAGGGGCTTCGTCCAATAACTGAAGGGGCACAGGAGGTGAGAGGCAGGCAGGAGAGTTGTCAGACTTTGAGAGGAGTACACAAAGTGGACAGTCTGAGGACTGATCCATGGAATTCGCAGGCCTTATATACCTAGGGACATGGTCTGTGCGTAGGTGTTTAGGGCAGGCTTAGGGCCTTTCCACGGGTGCTGCGGAAACTGCGCAGGGAATATCCGAGTACTTCTAATAATAGTGTCCAATCACAATAAACGTAGGGATCGTACGATAGATCCGCAGTCCAATCAGAATAATGCATAGGGTGGTACGACTCTTCCGCAGTCGATGGTGCGATATGACGCAATCCACAGTCGGTATGACGCAATCCGCAGTCAATACGACGCGATAATGACGTGACTGCTCCGCAGTCCAATAGGATAAATCCGTGACAGTGGCACGACTGCGCCGCAGTCGGTGATGTGTTGGCGATGTGTCTTCTCTATCAGCCAATGGGATAATTCCTCGGATATGGTACGATTTGCTCCAAATCGTAGGGTGGATCTTGACAAATGGGAATGACTCTTCCATAGTCCTCAGGGGGGTGCTCTGCACGTGGTTTCGTCACGTGGGTGATCAACAGAGGCTTATCACGTGATCGATCACGTGATCGTCGGAGTATGAAATTCGAACTCCGCTTCCAGATTTCCCAATTAGGAAGGTGATTACGTAAGACCAGGCCGGTCCGGAACGGTCTTGAACGCCTGAGTCGTGAACGAGTTTCTAGGTTCACGACAGTAGGTAGACGTAGCCCGAAGTGGAGTGGCGATCTTCCTGATCTCCCCAGGAAGAGTCACAATAGCCATGAAGGCCTACTCCATCAGTCCCTCCAGCGTAGCGCAACGATAAGTCCGTTGTAGTGTTAAGGTAAGCCAGTACGTATTTGGCTAGGCGCAGATGCTGCTGAGAGGGGTTGGAAGCAAATTGGCTAAGGCGCGCAACAGCGAATGAGATATCAGGTCTGCTTCCAATCTGCGCGTATAGCAGAGACCCAATTATCTGTTGATACTTCTTTATCTCAGAAGTAGAGGCTTGATCTTCATATTTGATCAAGTGAGCCTCGGCGCCAGAGGGAAGAGGGGTATATACTGGGTTGGAATCCCTCATTCCAAACCTTTCAACTACATCTCTGATATAGTCTGATTGGTTGATTTCCATGGTGCGATTAGCACGATCTCTGGTGATGTTAACACCGAGATAAGATTGGATCTCTCCCAAGTCGGTCATCTCATATCGGCTTGATAAAGATGCCTTCAGATCATTGATCATGTCCATAGAGTTTCCCAGTATAGTGATATCATCTACATATAAGATGACGAAAAGTGATCCACCCCCCTCTTGGAGATGGTACACGTATACTCCTGCATCAGAGTACGTCTGCGTGAAGCCAAGTTCAGTCAGAACTCCATGGAACTGTAGATTCCATGCGCGGGAGGCCTGCTTCAGACCGTAAAGGGCTTTCTGAAGCCGACACACCATGTGTTCAGAGCCAGCAGTGACGAAACCGACTGGTTGCTCCATATAAATTTCCTCGTCCAGTTCCCCATGGAGGAACGCCGACTTGACGTCCATCTGGTGGATTTCCCAATCCTCTAGCGTAGCTAATGCCAAAAGGAGTCGTAATGACTCAAAACGGGCAACTGGAGAGAAGGTTTCGTCAAAGTCCACCCCCTCTAGTTGGGTGAACCCTTTTGCCACCAGCCTAGCACGAAAGCGTCCATCCGCTTTCTTCTTAAAGACCCACTTGCATTTAACCACCTTCCTTCCAGCAGGAAGGGGCTCCAACCGCCAGACCTGTAGCTTTTCCAGGGCGTCCAGTTCATACTGGCATGCCTCTTGCCACTGGTCTGCGTGTTCAGACTCCATGGCTTGCTTGAAAGTCTGAGGATCCCTGTAGCCAGGGGCCTCTGCCGCATTCAGCAAGTCCATCATGGTCAGTCTGCTACTCCCTTGCATGAACTCGTCATTGTCCTCATTGTAGTAGCGAGGATTTTGACGTCTCGTCCTTGTGCTCTGTCTAGGACGGGGTGGCGATGTCACCTGCTCAGTCCTCGGGCTTCTAGGGGTATCCCTAGGAGGACTGGTTTCCCTATTGAAATTAGGGGCAGGGATCAGCTGAGTCACCATTGGTGGCCAGTTTCGCCTTGAGCGTGAAGGTAAAGGAGGAGAGGTGGCAGGGGGAGCAGTGGGAGGAGTCTGATAGATCGTCTGATCTGTAGGAGCGGGGGTGGTATTTGGTGGGGTGCTAGGCTGTTGTTCCTGCGGAGGGGGTACCTCCGGCACCTGTATAGCAGGTGGTGCCACAATGACTGGTGGCGCCTGAGGTGCTGTGGCAACAGCTGGTAGAGACTGATCAAGCACTCTTATGTAGGTTGTACCGCCGGTGGAGTCAAAGACCTCCTGTTCCGGCACTGGTGTTGTGTATTGGTGAGGGATCAGGTCACCTCGGGACGGGAAGACGTCTTCATCAAATGTAACATCTCGTGAAGAGATGAAGCGTCGGCTATGTCTGTCCCATAATTTATAGCCCTTGGAAAGAGCTTCATAGCCCACAAACACGGCTTCCTTTGCTTTAGGATCTAATTTTTGCCGGTTGTGTTCAGGTACATGATAGTAGGCTTTGCAGCCGAAGACTCTAAGATACGAGACATCTGGAACTGTACCATTCCAGAGCTCTAGCGGAGTTCTCCACTTATTAGAACGAGTGGGAGTGCGATTGTAAATGTGCACAGCAGTCTCGACTGCCTGTTCCCAGAAACCAAGGCTAAGGCCTGCATGGTGAAGCATGCTAGTGCCTTTTTCCATAACCGTACGGTTAAAACGCTCGGCTCTCCCATTCTGTTGTGGAGAATATGGCATAGTAAGGCGGTGCTCAATGCCCGCTTCCAGGAGTATGTGCTTGAGATCGTTGTTGACATACTCGCCACCACGGTCAGAGTGTAAGGATTTGATGGGCTTGTTTAGTTGTTTTTCAGCCCACACCTTATAGTGTAGGAAGGCGTCCTTAAACTGATCCTTGGTTTTCATAAAGATGACGACTGCTGTTTTTGAGAAGTCATCTATGAATGTGGCGAAGTATTTGTTCCCCTGAATAGAGTTGCTCTGAAGGGGTCCAACTAGGTCACTATGGACGATCTCGAGGTGATCCTTGGTGTGATGACTCACTGTCACTCGACAGGGAATCACGACGGAGGCGGAAAACCGGGGGTTGAAGACGAAGGAGGCGGGGGCGGAGTCTCGAAGGGGAGGCACTTGGCTCGCTTGACAGTACTTAGCACTCAGCTAAGGGATAGTGGCGCTTGTTGGCAGGGTGGTGTCCGGCAACTGAAGGGGCACTTAGACAGGGAAGGAGGCAAGTGGAGGATGTCACAAGTGGACAGTCTGAGGGACTGTCCATTGTATTGCGCTAGCTTATATACCTAAGGACATGGTCTGTGCGTAGGTTTAGGGCAGGCTTAGGGCCGCCTGACAGGTGCTGCGGAATACTGCGCAATGGAACATTCGAGAGACATCTAAGAATAGTGTCCAATCAGATAATTCATAGGAGTGGTACGACTGCTCCGCAGTCGATGATGCAATATGACGCCATAAAGGTGTGACTGCTCCACAGTCCAATCGGATAAATCCGAGAAATGGTACGATCTTTAACTCCAGATCGTCAGGTGATTCCAGGCACATGTACCAGACACGTGGTTTGATAAACAGAGAGTAATCACGTGATCGATCACGTGATCGTCGGAGTACGAAATTGGAACTCCGACTTCGGATTTCCCCTTTAGGAAGGTGATTACCTAAGACCGGACCGACACGGACCGGTCTTAGACGCCCGAGTCACGACCTGAGTTTATAGGTTCGTGACAGTATCCCCTTTTTAACGTTGTGCTGCACCGTCAGCACTGATGGTCTTTGGTTTAGGGGCTCGGGGGTGGTTCTGGTGGAACTTCTGTACGAGTTCTCGAGAGTGGGTCATTTGTGATGAGGGGAGCCAGGAATTTTCGGAATCAGGATATCCCTTCCA
>JAKELG010000666.1:0-16561 GCA_021527035.1 Lactarius vividus
ACTATTTTCTGTGTGTCTTAGAGGGACGCGTAAGTCCCATTGCTTTGCTGTCAGTGAGTTGTCTTTCCGAATTCTCTCCGTACCGTGTCACATGTCACGTGATCGTGACACATTACCTCCCCATGGCTGAGTTCACACATAATAACTGGCCCAGTGAAACCACTAAAGAATCCCCCTTCCAGCTCCTCATGGGATATAACCCTCGAGCCAACTGGACGGATCGACCATCCCCTATCCCGCAAGTAGCGCTCAGGGTCAAACAGTTTCAAAGAACTCTGACAGTGCGTGCAGTCACTGATGATCAAAGCGCAGCAGGTGTAATGTTACCACAGGAATGTTATGTGCAATGTGCATGTCACTAAGTTGCTCAGGCCAAGGTAAAGGGGCAGGAAATAGTCGGTTAGGACTAAGTTCGATGATGAATAAGCACCACATGGCCTCCTTGAGCATGTAGGTGATAGTCAGGAAGTTCTGGGGTTCAAGTGCAAAGGTGAACCAAAGTCGTGCTCAAGTGAAACAGCGAGTGTAAAGTCATTCATGGACCACAGTGATGTAGTATTACACAAGAAGTCAAGTCTACCATACAAGCTAGGTAACGTGTGACTTATATACTAGTACAGGATGTTGTACACAACAAACATATGGTGTGATATGGGGATTCTGAGTAAAAGTAGAACAAAGGCACGACTATAGTAAGAAACAAGGTGATTGTGCGGGGTCATGTGCGAGTCAGCTGAGACCGGAGCACCGTGAACTTTGATATACAAGGAAGAGGGCATAAAGATGTATCGTGTGGTGAAGAGATCATCAGAAACAGCTGGGTGCATAAGGAGTTATGGGCATATCAAGGTGGGGTATGGGAATAAGAAGCAGAGAACGGAAGCGTCCAGGAGAAAGAAGAGGGAAATCGTAACAGCAGGGGTGGATCAAGGCCAAAGATATGCCCAAATTCCAGATAGGGGATCAAGTTTGGCTAGAAGGACACCACTTACATACCCACCAACCAACCACAAAACTCGCAGCAAGAAGACATGGCCCCTTTAAGGTTGTTCAGGTGATGTCCGCAGTCAATTATCAATTAGAGCTTCCCACGCAGTGGCAGATCCACCCAGTGTTCCATGTGGACCTCCTTACACCTTATTGCGAAACACCCACACACGGACCTAATTATCAGTGCCCACCACCGGATCTAGTTGGAGGCGAAGAAGAATACCGAGTCGAGAAGATTCTAGACTCTCAGCATTTTGGCAGAAGTCGCAAACTACAGTATTTGGTCAAATGGAAGGGATACCCAGACTCGGACAACCAGTGGGTCGATAAGGATGATGTATTTGCAGATGACACAATTTGGGAGTTCAAAAATTCTAATCCCACTCACAAAGTACATATAAGCGCAGGGAAATCCCAAGAGACATCCCCATCTCCTTCCCCCACTACTACCACTACTCATGCGCTCCCCCTCGCCAGTTCACTTCCACTATGTCGTCAATACCAGTCTGGCAGCTCCTTACCAAACACAATCCATGCCATCGTCACCCCTGTCGTCTACCCTCTCCCTTCACCAATGAGGAAGTCATCCTGCTTCCCCCACGTCATCCTAAGTTCCTTCACTGTCCCCCACTCTTTATTCCGAGAGCAACCAGCCCAGCCACCTTGGGAGCAACTACGTCCCCACCAGAGCGCCTACTCCAGCAGGCAACGAACAGGGCTATGTGCCCAGTTGACCAGCAACACCACTGGGACCCGATGAGGGCGGGGATCTGTATGACCCAGCCGAACACCTCAAGATGCATTTGTATTTGTGTTATGCCACCCATCTTACCACGACACACTCAGAAACCCCCCTGCTATGCAGACCCACCAGGGAAGCTCTCACACTACCAGTGCTGCCTCAATCCATGCTTTGCCGCAATCAGGAGGAGGAACATGTGTTGGAGACCGAAGATCGGCCAGAGACTCCCCCTCCCAGGGTGTTACGATTTTCCTTCTTATTCCTTTGGACACTTCCGTTCCTTACTTCTCATTCCCGTACCCCACCTTGTTACACCCATAACTCATCACGCGCCCAACCGTTTCCCATGATCTCTTCGTCGCACGATACGCCTTTACGTCCCCTTCCTTGTACATTAAAGTTCACGGCGCTCCGGTCTCAGCTGACTCCCACATGACCCCGCACAATCATTACATTTCCTACTATGGTTCAGCCTTTGTTCTGCTTTTGCTTAGGACTCCACGTATCGCGCCATATGTTTGTTGCGTACAAACATCCTGTACTAGTATATAAGTCGCACGCTACCTAGCTTGTACGGTAGACTTGACTTCTTGTGTAATACCACATTGTTGTCAATCCATGAACGACTTATACGCTCGCTGTTTCGCTTGAGCATGACTTTGGTTCGCCTTTGCGCTTGAACCCCAGAACTTTCGGACTACCACCCGCGTGTCTGAGGAGACTGTGTGGTGCTTATTCATCATCGAACTTAGTCTTAACTGACTACCTCGCATCCCGTCACCTCGGCTTGAACGACTTAGTGACGTGCACATCACACATAACGTTCCTGTGGTAACGTTACATTAAGTCAAGTCTCGCAACCCTGGCGACTAGTAGGAGTCGCACGAAATTTCAGCAGCAGAACATCGATCGGTACACCACCGACGAACTCTCCAGCAACGAAAAGGGCGCAGTAATCTGGGAAGAGATTCATAACCAAGAGGGATACTTCATGTAACGTTACCACAGGAACGTTATGTGCGACGTGCATGTCACTAAGCCGTTCAAGCTGAGGTAACGGGATGCAAGGTGGCCGGTCAAGACCGAGATCGATGATGAATAAGCACCACACGGTCTCCTCAGACACGTGGGTGGTAGTCGAGGGTTCTGGGGGTTCAAGCGCAAGGGCGAACCAAAGTCGTGCTCAAGCGAAACAGCGAGCATACAGGTCGTTCAGGGATTGACAACAATGTGGTATTACACAAGAAGTCAAGTCTACCGTACAAGCTAGGTAGCGTGTGACTTATATACTCGTACAGGATGTTTGTACGCAACAAACATATGGCGCGATATGTGGAGTACTAAGTAAAAGTGGAACAAAGGTAGAGTCGTAATAGGAAGTATGGTGATTGCGCGGGGTCATGAGGGAGTCAGCTGAGACCGGAGCGCCGTGAACTTTAATATACAAGGAAGGGGACGTAAAGGCGTATCGTGCGGTAAAGAGATCATGGGAAACGATTGGGCGCGTGATGAGTTATAGGCGTAACAAGGTGGGGCGCGGGAATGAGAAGCGAGGAACGAAGGCGTCCATGAGAGAAGAAGAGAAATCGTAACATTACCCCCCTGCTAGACCTGAAGTCGCCACGACTTCAGTCGCTACCGACGTAGTCATACACATCAGCGCTGGGGTCGTTAGTCTCGTCGTCCCTGTCATCTACCGGGCAGACGTGTCGGCAGAGGAATAGATACCTTCCACGCTCCCCACACCGCCTACACACCTCGTACTGCGGACACTCGATCTCATCGTGTCGCGCATCGAACCGTAAGCATTTCCCGCACCAGCGAGGGCGCTCAGAGGGCTCCTCAAACGCCGGGGTGATGGGCGCGAGGCGGTGGATGAGACAGTTTTCAGATGCGTGCGCTTGACTCGCGCACCAGACGCATATGCCGGCTTGGGGTTTATTGGGGCACTCACTCATCTTGTGTCCCCTCTTCTTGCACAAGTAACACTTGCGCCTCTTCTGAGTCCGACTAGGTCCGTCTACTAGCCGCGGCATCTCAACAGGTCCCCCGAGATGCGGCACGAGCGGGAGTTCAGGGAAGTAGTGTCGGGGGTGTGTGGGGCGGGTGGTGAGTTCTACAAATTTGTCGGTGATGAGAGGGATGGCGCCAGCGTACTGCATGCGCTTCGTAATGCCCTGGAGCTTCGCGTCGAGATGGAACTGGTCCTGCACTGCCTCCTGTTCCAGGCGCCGCAGATCAGCCCGTCGTGCGTCCAGGGCTATCTTATCTCCGAGGCACTGCTGCAACCTCGCCACCTCTGCTGATAGGCGGGGGTTTTTGAGTTCACCTAGCACCTCGTTGATTGTGATGGCGCGCAGATCCTGCGGGCTAAAGACCGCTAGTTGGTGGGGAGAGATAGCGGGGTGCATGGCCGAGGGTCGGGGAGTCGACAGGTATACCTCCTGGCAGTAACAGGGCTTCCCTCTCCCCAGAGTTCCGACGATTTCCCGATAGTCGCGGCGATAGTAAATATACTTCACCAGGACCTTCGTGACATTGTCTTCCAGTGGGAGCATAAGGGGGAAAAAGAATGGTGTGTCGGGGGCATTAAGAAAGAACGGGAGACCCGGGTCGTCCGACTCCTCGTCATCTCCTTCGTCGATCGGTTCCTCGTCGTCATCTAAAGATGCGAGCTGAGGGTCCGGTCGTACTCGACGAGGGGGAGTGGCGGGCGTCAGCGAGTAGGGGTGTGGTAGCTCGGATGCGAGCTGTGACAGAGGGACGACGGGAGTGATGCCTGGGGGTGCCTCTAAGAGAGGTGCGACTACAGGTTCTAGTGGTGGAGGGGATGATGGTGGGGGTGTAGGGCTCGTGGGGGAGACGTTGAGGGCGAGGGCCAGAACGGGAGTGGGAGGTCGAGATAGGATTACGGAGTATGGGGTTTGGGATACGAAGGGAGTCGGAATCCCTTCGGACTGTGAAGGGATTGTGAGGTGTTCGAGGATGATAGCGGATGGAGGACATGGGCGGTCGTTGGCCGGGGCTGTGTTGGAAGTGGGAGTCGTCATAGTGGGTGATGGGGTTTCATCCCTTGTTCAGTTGGCTCTTCTTTTATACCTCTCGCCCTGCTCCATCAGCTGTGGGGTTGCGGCGATAGAAGTCTGCGACTACGTTCTTCGCATGTTTGACATGGTCAGCTGGTTCCCACGTGCTGTCACTCATGGGAAAACCCTTCCACTTGATTAGGAATTGGAGTTTGCGCCCTCGTCCGTGGAGTTGCGACCCCATGATTTGCTCCACCTCGAACTCTTCTTCTCCGTCCACGAGTTCAGGTGGGGGTCGCGAGAAGTTCTTCCCATGTAGTTCCGTCTCCTTATAGGGTGTGAGGAGGTTCGCATGGAAGACCGGGTGTATCTTCCACGTGGCTGGCAGCTCCAACTCGTACGTTACTTCTGACAGCGCCTTCTTAATTCGGAACAGACCGTGGCGCTTGGGGGCTAGTTTCACAGTGGGGTAGAATGTTCTTAGGTTCGTCCCTTCTAGCCAGACCTGGGCCCCTTCGGCGTAAGGGATGAAGCAGGTTCTTCCCTTCTTGGCCATGAGGTTTTGCGCGTGTTTAATGCAATCTTGCATGTGTTGTCGCCTCGTGGTCATTTCGTCTAGGCGTTGATCAACTGACGGTGCTGTGGTGGGTTTCGGGACCCAGGTAGTTCGTGGTTCCCATCCCATAATGAGCGAGAACGGGGAGTGTTTTGTGGTGGCATTCGGCCAGGAATTATGTGCGAACTGGGCTACTGGGAGTGCTTCGGCCCAGTTGTCCTGTTGAACGTTGCTCCAGTGGCGTAGATACTGTTCCAGCCATTGGTTGGTGCGTTCTGATTGGCCATCTGTTTGAGGGTGGTACACAGAGGAGATATTCTGCCGTATTCCCAGCGTGCTGCACAGCCCTTTCATAAATGCGGACGTAAATCGTGGGTCTCTGTCCGTGATGAGTTTGCGGGGTATTCCGTAGTGTGGGTAGACGTGTTGTAGGTAAAGTCGTGCTACTCCTTCGGCTGTGATGGTCTCATGGCACGGTATGAAGATTGCAGCTTTTGAACAGTCATGGTCTGTGATTGTGAGGATAGAGTCGAAGCCTTGGGATGGTGGTAGTTTCGTGATGAAGTCCATTGCGACGACTTCGAATGGCTCGGCTTCGGGGTTAGTGGATATGGGGAATAGATGGGGTTTTTGTCGGTGGGGGTTGATTTTATTGGCCTGACATATGGCACATCCTTTAACATACTCCTCGACGTCTTCTCGTATAGTGGGCCACCAATAATTGCGGCGTATCAGTTCGCGTGTGTTGGCAATTCCGGGGTGGCCCATACTTGGAGAGTCGTGGAAGAAGGAAATTACCCCCCGCTTAAGATTGTTGTCCCCGACAACAACCAATGCGTCGTCTTTCCACCACAACCCTTCGTGCTGTTTGAGGTTGTGATGTTCGGCCCACCATGCTGCTTCTTCCTTGCCAGCGTTTTGGGCCACCTTGGACCAAATGTCCATATCACATATTGACATTTGGGTAGCTCGGATGAATCTTTCGGCTGGTAGGACAATGACGTCGGTGTTGTCCCCTTCGCTGGACTCGTAGTCTGACCGCCTGGACAGGGCATCTGTGCGCGCATTCTTCGTTCCTGCTATGTGTCTCAGGATGAAGTCGTATTCTGACAGCTCTAGGAACTCTCGCGTGATTCTCCGGTTGATCTTCCGGGGTTCCTTCCAATATTGGAGGTTGGCATGGTCGGTATGGATGATGATTTTATGGGGGGATCCTACAAGATACGTCCTCCATGCTCGTAGAGCCTTAACCACCGCTAGTAGTTCCCGGTCGTAGATGTCGTAATTCCATTCTGTTTCTGTGAAGGATTCAGAATGGAATGCTACGGGGTGGAACTTCTGGTCGGGTCCTAGCTGATTCAGCACCGCTCCTATTGCGACGTTGGACGCGTCGACTTCGAGTTCGAAGGGTTTCGTGAGGTCTGGGAATAGTAGCACGGGTTCTTCGCATATATGTTTTTTAATGTCTTCAAACGCATTCTGCTGCGTGTCGTTCCAACACCACGGTATCTCCTTTTTTGTGAGGTCGTGGAGAGGTCGGGTGAGTTGGGAAAACCCCCGTATGAACCTCCGGTAGAAGTTGCAGAATCCTAGGAATGCGCGAACCTCCTTGAGGCTTTTTGGAGGTTGCCACTCCCGGATTCCCTGGACTTTGACAGGGTCCATCCATAATCGTCCGTGGCCAATGATGAGCCCTAAGTACTCCGTCTCGTGGACTTCAAATTCACACTTCTCTGGCTTTATGTAGAGGTCGTGTTCTTCACAGAGTCGTAGTACTTCATGAAGGACTTTTCGGTGGTGATTTTTATCGTTGTTGGTGGCAATGAGGATGTCGTCCATATAGACAACAACTTCATTCGTGAGGATTAGGTCGCGGAATATAGTGTCCATCATGGTTTGGAAGGTGGATGGGGAATTGGTAAGACCGAAGAACATAATGCGGGGTTTGAACAACCCCTGGTTAGTCTTGAACGCCACCTTCCATTCGTCTCCCTCTTTGATACGGACATTATTGTACCCCCACCGGATGTCTAGCTTCGAGTATAGCTGCGCGGTTCGGATGCGGTCAATGAGTTCTGGGATGAGTGGGAGGGGGTAGTGGTTTTTCACGGTGAGTTCATTAAGGCGTCGATAGTCCTGTACTGGTCGTAGCTTTCTGTCTTTCTTTTTGATGAAGAAAAAGGGAGATGCGTAGGCGGACTTCGAGGGGCGGATATACCCCTTCTCAAGTTGTTCGTTAAGGAAGGCTGTGAGTGCCTCTCCTTCGCTTGCTGTCAGAGGATATACTTTACAGTCAAGCGCGGCGGGTGCGTCGGGGAGTAGTTCAATGGCGTGGTCCCATATGCGAGACGGGGGAAATCGGTGTGACGCTTCTTTGCTGAACACCTTCCGGTGTGGCCAGTATTCTGGAGGGACCATTTCCTCAAATGTTTGAGCATGCCGTTTTTTTGCTTCTTGCTGCGCAAGTTCTGACACAGTTGTCGTTTTTTGCAGGAAGGTGATACTCGGTTCTGGTTCTGCGTTCATAACCTGCTCCCATGCCTCCTCGTCGAGCCCATACGCCTCAATGGCCCTAATAGCGGCTTCTACGGGCATGGCGTTGCTTTGGAGGTTCAGGCTGGAGATTACGACTGGTTGGAAGTTTTCATTTAACGTGGCATTCCGCCATTCTATCTCAGGCTCGAAGGCCAAGAACCAAGGGTAGCCCAGGATCGCTTCGTCCTTTCCTAGGTTGGTGACCAGGAAACGAAGTGTCTTCGTGCGCTCACCAGTCCGCACCGCCAAATCGGTGTACTGGGTTATTGCGCCATCTCGGTTGTAAGTTCCATCGACGTTCCATATAGTGATGGGAGTGGAAACGGGTCGGGTTCCGAGATGCGTTCGTTTGAGCAGTTCCGAACAAATAAAATTGTTGGTTGCTCCAGAGTCCAACAGGACCTGTCGTTCGGCTGTCGCGTTCGCAGATTTGAAAAGAACTGGGATTCGCATAGATCGGAATCTGCTATAATACACGTGTAGCGCCTATGCCCAGGCCGACGGGTTTAGGTGTTCGGAAAATCCTTTCCTCCAAAAAGCTTCTCCACCAAGAGGTCCCGCACCTCTTTTGGTTGAGCGGCCAGCGCTGCGATCTGAGCGTCAGCCGCTTCATCATTCGACAGTACGCGGTTTGCTGATATGGCGACTCGAGTAACGAGGGGGGGAGTCGGTAATGCAGAGGTAGAGGGGACGGGAGGAGGTGCTCCTCCGTTGCTTGTGGTCTGAGCAGCGCGAGTGCCTTTTTGTGGGCAATTACGCGACACATGACCTTTTTCTCCACATCGGAAACATCTCCCCTCCACGACCATCCTTTGCTTCTCAGCGTCTGTGAGGGTTGCGCGGGCTCTAGTGCGACTAATATCCATGGCGTTTGGGTCACGTGCCTTGTTAAGGGCTTGGACCCACTGGTCTCGAGTGTGACCTCCCCGTTTTTCGTTTTGTTGGTTACGCGTGAGGCGGGGCTTCAGCATAAGGTATTCAGCTTGCTGAAGTCTTGCCGCTGCTTTCCATTGGTCCCACGTGACAGGGTGTTGGAAGCGTATGGCGTTGATTACGAGGTTGTCAGGGAGTCCCGCTTGGAACTTTTCAATGACGTTGGCTTCGTCTGGATTGTAGCCGGCTTTTGTCGCGAGGTTCTGAAATTTTGCGATGTACGTGTCAATGTCTTCGCCAATCATCTTCAGTTTGTCGATGTCTTGGCGCACTCTGGTTTGTTCGGTGGTGTCGGTGTAGGCGTTCGTGAACCGGTCAAGGACCGTGTTCCATAGGTTCTCTTGGTTGTGCAGTACTCCTCCTGCGATTTGGGCGTCCAGCCATGCGGTTTGCTCATCTACCCAGTCATCCACCAGATGCCCCCTCATGTAAGAGAGGAAGGTCATGGCTCGTGAGTAGGGTACTGTGAGCTGGTCCACGGTCGGGTTCATTCCTCAATAAATTCGAAAGGATCGAAGAAAGTTTCGGCTCTCCTCTCGATTTCCATCGAAGATGGGTGGTGGGTTGCCCCCAAGTTTGCCCCCTCCCGGTGCTGGTACTGCCCCGGGAGGGGCCACGGGGATCGCACCTCCTCCTGGGGGACCGCCACCGGGGGCTCCTCCGCCCGGACCACCTCCACCGCCACCAGGGGCACCGCCGCCCGGTGGGCCTCCACCGCCACCATGTACACCTCCACTAGATCCAGCAACTGGGCCACTGCTAGACCCCGTCGCCGGTTGGGCACTAGTGCTATGAGTCATTCCGCTCGTCTGAGCAGACGATCCACTTCCCGCAGCATGTGATCCTCCACTGCTCGGGCCGGAGGTTCCCGCGGTAGTAAGGCTGGTGGCGACCTGAGTGTGGGTGGCCATCGTGGGCTGTACGGGGGTAAGGGTGGTTGATTCGTCTGGGTCGATGCTGATACCGGTAATGTTGGTTGACCCAAGGGGTCCTGCGCCGAATTGGGGGGGGACAGGTTTATACGCGTACCACCGTCCTTGTTTTGGGTCGTAGTCAATGTAGGCCCAGATGCGAAGGTCGTCAAAGTAGTGGACCTGGTGGTATTCTTGGTCTTTTGCGTCGAAGATGAAGTACCCTTCTTGGTTACGGATTTCTTCCCAGATGACTGCACCCTTTTCGTGGTCGGAGAGTTCGTCGGTTGTATACCGATCGATGTACTGCTTCTGGAATTTCATGCGACTCCTACTAGTCGCCAGGGTTGCGAGACTTGACTTAATGTAACGTTACCACAGGAATGTTATGTGCGACGTGCACGTCACTAAGCCGTTCAAGCCGAGGTAACGGGATGCAAGGTGGCCGGTCAAGACCGAGATCGATGATGAATAAGCACCACACGGTCTCCTCAGACACGTGGGTGGTAGTCAAGGGTTCTGGGGGTTCAAGCGCAAGGGCGAACCAAAGTCATGCTCAAGCGAAACAGCGAGCGTACAGGTCGTTCGGGGATTGACAACAATGTGGTATTACACAAGAAGTCAAGTCTACCATACAAGCGAGGTAGCGTGTGACTTATATACTCGTACAGGATGTTTGTACGCAACAAACATATGGCGCGATATGTGGAGTACTAAGTAAAAGTGGAACAAAGGTAGAGTCGTAATAGGAAGTATGGTGATTGCGCGGGGTCATGAGGGAGTCAGCTGAGACCGGAGCGCCATGAACTTTGATATACAAGGAAGGGGACGTAAAGGCGTATCGTGCGGTAAAGAGATCATGGGAAACGATTGGGCGCGTGATGAGTTATAGGCGTAACAAGGTGGGGCACAGGAATGAGAAGCGAGGAACGAAGGCGTCCATGAGAGAAGAAGAGAAATCGTAACACTTCATCTTTGATGCCAAGAAACAAGAATACCACCAAGTTCACTACCTTGACGACATTCGCCTTTGGGCTTACATTGACTACGACCCAAAACAAGGAAAGTGGTACGCTTACAAACCTGTCCCTCCACAATTCGGCGCAGGACCCCTTGGGTCAACCAACATTACAGGAATCAACGTCGACCCAGACGAATCAACCACCCTCACTCCCATACAGCCAGCGATGGCCACCAACACTCAGGTTGCCACCAGCCTTACTACCACGGGAGCCTCCAGCTCGGGCGGTGGAGGAACACATGCTAGCGGAGGTCGATCGGCTGCTCAGACGAGCGGAGCACCTCATAGCTCTAGTGCCCAACCGCCGACAGGGTCGAGCAGTGGCCCAACTGCTGGACCTAGTGGAGGCATACATGGTAGCGGTGGAGGCCCACCGGGCGGCGGTGCCCCTGGTGGCAGTGGAGGTGGTCCAGGCGGAGGAGCCCCTGGCAGAGGAGCCCCTGGAGGAGGTGCGTTCCCCGTGGGCCCAGCCGGGGCAATACCAGCACCGGGAGGGGGCAAACTTGGGGGCAACCCACCACCCATCTTCGACGGAAATCGAGAGGAGAGTCGAAACTTTCTTCGATCCTTTTGAATTTATCGAGGGATGAACCCAACCGTAGACCAGCTTACAGTACCCTACTCGCGAGCCATGACCTTCCTCTCCTATATGAGGGGACATCTGGTGGACGATTGGGTAGACGAGCAAACTGCGTGGCTAGATGCCCAGATAGCAGGAGGAGGCCTCGTGTTCCGGCTGACTGATATTACCCATTGTTGTACGCGATGAGGATTACTATGCTGACTGATGACCTCTATTGTTGTACGTGTTTCGGATTACGATGACGACTGCGCATTCTATTATTAGAGTACGCTACTTACGCTATTGGCTACTTACGAGTTCGAGTGGAGCTGGAACTAGCTCCCTTACTTGTATTTAAGTTCGCAGTAGTACGGACCAGGATCCCTATCTTGGTCTTCTTCCAATACCACAGTCTTAACTCGTCTCTTGTGCTAAGGGCCTACGACGCCCTTAAGTGAACTAGCTCCGGCATATCCCTCTTGACCAAGAAGGGATCCCTGTGAATCTATCTCCATCTTCCCTTGTGAATGGTAGATCAGCCAACCGAAGTTTACCCGCCCGGTACCACGTGTCATCTTGTCTTCGAATACCTCAACTCGTGCACCGCTCGTCCTACACACTGTTACTACATTGTCGATAACCTCGAGTGGGAGTATATCCACAAAGTCCCAAGTCCTCCACCAAACGTCCCCATCGCAGAGACCCTCTATACGTGGCGAGACTCCACAGGCACGTATTGGCCTCATCCCACCGTATTCCCAGAGCACTCGGATATCTACAGGTTTCATCCCCGAGGGAACCCACGCCACAACAGCGCCTAAGTCAGGCAAACGTCCGTGGTAGACGTTACATTAAGACCAAGATCCTTCAATGTGGCTTCCGCAGCAACAACCCACGACCTTTGGATTCCATTCCGACCGTATCACATCGACAGAAGAGGGGAACGTAACGTCCCCAAACAGTACCTCAAGGAGGCCTTTTGGCAAACAGAACAAGGAGACCCAGGCTACATAGTCCTTTACACTTACAAGGACGGCAAAACCGGACTTATCCCGGTAGAGTTTAACTTTGAACACACCTGTTGGACAGAGCTCAAGTGGGACGCTCTCCACTACAAACTACAAGTCGTCCGACCCGCAGGATCGAGCCTCAAACTCGACATCCTTCAAAGCGAAGTCACCACCAGAGATCAGTGGGGCCCCGTCGACGGACAAGAAGAAGAACCAGTCCGTTCTCCCACCCCCAAGACACCCGCACCATCCCCTTCACTGGGAAGCAACCCAGAAGAAATCTGCATCCTAGAGGCACAAGCCGAAGAAGAAGAGGCACAATTAGGACAATTAGCTGAGTCCATCCCCACAGACATGACCACTACCGTCATCGAACAACCCACCATGTTCCAGGAACCCGTGCGCATCAGTCGCGGGGAAGGCCCCCCTCCAGGAGGACATGGAGGAGGAGGAGGAGACGACGGAGGAGGCGACCCCGGAGGCCCCCTCTTCACCGGACCAAACGTATCAAGCGGGACCAAGCCCGAGAAATTCATGGGCAAGGAACCCCTCGTTTTTACTGGAGACCGCACCAAGGTCCAGCAGTTCCTCACTCAATGGGAACTATTCGTGGAAACCAACTACGACAACCCCGCATTCACCCTTCCTTATCGCAAAGCACTAATCTTTTTGACTTACATTCAAGGGGACCACGTCAACGAATGGGTCCTCTCCACCACCAAATGGGTCAAAGCCTACAAGGCCAAGCACGGCCCCTACGACAAATGGATTTGGGAGGCCATTGAACTCGGCTTCCGCAACACGTTCGCCGACACCCTCGAAAAGGAAAGGGCTCAACAGGAACTTCAGAAGGGCTTCCGTATGGAAGGACAAGACATCGATTCGTATGTCGCCAAATTCGAAAAAGCGGTCAGAGAAGCAGGATACCGCTTTGACGACTCGCTGGTACTTGACAAATTCACGAGTGGGCTCCCGGTAGAGCTGTACAAGAACGCCTATAACTTCCACAGCCCAAACACGTACGCACAGTGGAAAGTAGCCGCACTAGAACAGCAGCGCAAATGGATGCACCTCCAGACGCGTTTGGGGGGACGTAAACCCCCAGGACCCGGTAAGCCGGGCAATACTTCTCTCAGGATGTTCAACGCTCCAAATCGCCCACAGCAACCACGCCAGGGGTGGCAAGCGTTTAGGAATCACCCTGACGCCATGGACACGACCCCAGGAAGAGTCCGCGCCCGTCTCGTGGGATCAGAAGAGATCGACTACGCAAAGCCCCCTTACACCCAAATGGGGGGACGCCCTAACCAGGGAATCATTGACAAGAAGAACCTCCTGTGTTACAATTGTGGGAAAGCGGGCCACTTCCAACGAGACTGCCGTCAACCCCGTCGCCCGCGCACCAACACGAACTGGCAACCCCGCCAAGGACGAGGGGCCTTCATCGAAGAAATTCAAAGTACAGCTGATGAACCCCTTATCCAATTTGAGGATGATAACGGCAGTAGCCGCGGCACCCGCGCCACCACTGATACGCCACAAGAACGGGCGACCAGTTGGATAAACGGAGTTCGAAACCTCGACGACGAAGCCAGGGACTTGGTAGTTCGGGACCTACTGGGGCGAGAGGATTTTCAAAGCGCCTAAACCCGACGGCCTGGGTGAGGGCATTACGGTGTAATTCTGTGTTCATAACGCGCTATCAATCTATGCATGTTCCAGTTTCATTACGTGCAAGTTATGCCATGGCCGACAAACGAGCATTAGTGGATTCCGGAGCCACTAACAACTTCATACATCCGGATTTCATCAAACGAATGAGGCTAGGCCTCAAGGAACTAGACCGTCATCGAAAGATCTGGAATATTGATGGCACGCACAACAAAGGGGGCAAGATCACCCATTGCGTGGATCTAGAAGTGCAAACCAAAGGAGTCAAAAAGGAGATGCGATTCCTAGTCACCGATGTAGGGGGAGAAGACATCATACTGGGTTATCCATGGTTGGCAACATTCCAGCCCAATATCCAATGGGCTACAGCCACCCTAAACGAAGCTGAGTACCCAGTCGTCCTTCGCACCATCAACCCCACGAAACCCCGGATAGATCCGGTTATTGCCAGACTTGTACTCGAAAAACTGCTGTTACCAAACAAACAGAAAATCGAAGCACAACTCAAGAAGGAATGCGACCTCGAGGACACCTGCCTGCGCACAACCATGTCAACAGAAATGGCAATCCAAGCGAAGCAATACACGGAAGCAAAAGCGGTACCGGAAGAATATCAAAGGCATGTCAAGATCTTTAGTGAGGAAGAGTCAAACCGATTCCCATTGTCAAAACCATGGGATCACGCAATTGACTTCAAACCAAACGCACCAGACACCATTGACTGCAAAGTCTACCCCATGAGCCAAGCGGAAGATGTAGCACTCAAAGAATGGATCGATGAACAACTGGCAAAAGGGTATATCAGACCCTCCAAATCCCCGTACGCATCATCATTTTTCTTCATCAAAAAGAAGGACGGAAAACTACGCCCCATACAGGACTACTGGAATATCAACAACTGGACCATACGCAACCAATACCCTCTCCCACTTATCCCAGAACTCATCGCCGATCTAAGCGGAGCGTTCATATTCACCAAACTGGACATCCGCTGGGGATATAACAATGTAAGGATCAAAGAAGGAGATCAGGAAAAGGCGGCGTTCAAGATGAAATACGGACTCTTCGAACCAACGGTAATGTTCTTCGGACTGACCAACTCCCCGGCGACCTTCCAAACCATGATGAATGAAATCTGCAAAGACCTCATTGCGTACCATGAAACAAAGGGAACGATCATTAGGGTGTACATGGACGACATAGGCATAGCAACTCGATCAATGGAACAGGCACATATCGACGCGGTACACGACATACTAGACCTCTTGGAAGAAAACGATTTATTCCTCAAACCGGAAAAGTGCATCTTCCACGCCCCTAGCATTGATTACCTGGGGGTAATCATTGAAAAGGGGGTGACACGCATGGACCCCGTCAAAATTTCCAGCATCAAGGACTGGCCAACCCCCAAAAACGTCAAACAGGTGCGATCATTCCTAGGTTTCTGCAACTTCTACCGCGCTTTCATTCGAAATTTTGCCGCACACGCACGACCTCTCAACAAACTCACACGCAAAGACACCGAATGGACATGGACAACCACGGAACAAGAAGCGTTCGACAAAATCAAGAAACTCGTCACGGAAGAACCAGTATTGGCACACGTTGAACTAAAAGATCAATTCGAGCTAGAAGTAGATGCCTCAGGATTCGCAGTAGGGGCAGTACTGCTCCAATGCAAAGGAGACGGCAAAAGACACCCCATAGCCTACTACTCCAACACTCTCAACGCAGCAGAAAGAAATTACGACATCTATGACCTGGAATTGCTGGCAATCGTCAAGGCACTAAGGAACTGGCGACATTACTTGGCAGGATCACCGCACAAAATCAAGGTTTTCTCGGACCACATGAACCTCCAATATTGGCGCTCCCCACAAAAGATAAGCCGCCGAGTAGCCCGGGAAGTACTAGAACTCTCTGAATATGACATCGAGATTCACCATATCAAGGGAACGGCAAATGGAAGAGCCGATGCCCTATCTAGACGCCCAGACTATGACCAAGGGGAAGGCGACAACGACCAGGTGACGGTATTACCAGATGAAATCTTCGTCAGGGCCGCAGCAATAGACACCACGGAAGACCCTCTCCGCATCAATGCCACTATCTCGGTACAAGAGATGGAAAAGGTAAACCCAGTATACACTCAGGATGAAGACAAGCTCTGCCCCTGGACAGACCCACATGGACTAAAGAAGATCGAAGGCACCTGGTACAAGGATGGACGCCGAGTGGTCACAGGAGGACTTCTAGAGAAAAGAGAACTCATCCAAAATCACCACGACCCTCCGGTATATGGACATCCAGGGATCAGTCGAACGATCAAGCTCGTGGAACGATACTATTGGTGGCCAGGTCTCAGGAACGAAGTCACGGATTACATCAAAGGATGTGCCAACTGCCAGCGCATCAAAGTCAATACCAGGGCCATCAAAGCGCCACTGCGCCCAATATTCCCCAAAACCCGAAGCTATGCCATTTGAAACCATCGCTCTTGATTTCATCACTAAACTCCCCGAAGCACAGGGTGTGACACGATCCTTACGATAACAGATCATGACTGTACAAAAATGTCCCTCTTCATCCCCTGCCAAGAAGAAA
>JAKELG010000667.1:0-16548 GCA_021527035.1 Lactarius vividus
CTGGGAAGAATCACAACCAAGAGGGGTACTTCATCTTGACGCAAAAACCAAGAATATCACCAAGCCACTACTTCGACGATCTTCGTCTCTGGGCTATATCGACTAGGACCCAAAACAAGGACGGTGGTACGCCTATAAAGCTGTCCCTCCACAATTCGGCGCAGGACCCCTCGGGTCAACCAACATCACCGGGTATCAACGTCGACCCAGACGAATCAACCACCCTCACCCCAGTACAGCCACGATGCCACCAACACTCAGGTCGCCACCAGCCTTACTACCGCGGGAACCTCCGGCTCGAGCGGTGGAGGAGCACATTGCTACAGAAGTCGACCGACTGCTCAGACGAGCGGAACGACTCATAGCGCTAGTACCCAACCGACGACGGGGTCGAACAGTGGCCCAGCTGCTGGACCTGTGGAGGCATACATATGGTAGCGGTGGAGGCCCACGAGGCGGTGGTGCCCCTGGGTGGCGGCGGAGGCGGTCCAGGGGAGGAGCCCCTGGTGGCGGTCCCCCAGGAGGAGGTGTAATCCCAATGGCCCATCCCGGGGCAATACCAGCACCGGGAGGGGGCAAACTTGGGGGCAACCCACCACCCATTTTCGATGGAAACCGAGAGGAGAGTCGAAACTTTCTTCGATCCTTCGAATTTATCGAGGAATGAACCCGACCGTGGACCAGCTCACAGTACCCTATTCGCGAGCCATGACTTTCCTCTCCTATATGAGGGGACATCTGGTGGACGATTGGGTAGATGAGCAAACCGCATGGCTAGACACCCAGATCGCAGGAGGAGTACTGCATAACGAAGAAAAAACCTATGGAACACGGTCCTTGACCGGTTCACGAACGCCTAACAACAGACACCACCGAACGAACCAGAGCGCGCCAAGACATCGACCAATTGAAGATGATTGGCGAAGACATCGACACGTATATCGCGAAATTCCAGAACCTCACAACAAAAGCCGGCTATAACCCAGACGAAGCCAACGTCATTGAGAAATTCCAAGCGGGACTCCCCGACAACCTCGTAATCAACGCCATACGCTTCCAACACCCAGTCACGTGGGATCAGTGGAAAGACGCGGCACGGCTTCAGCAAGCTGAATATCTTATGCTAAAGCCTCGCCTCACGC
This sequence comes from Lactarius vividus, assembly GCA_021527035.1. Lineage (NCBI taxonomy): Eukaryota > Fungi > Basidiomycota > Agaricomycetes > Russulales > Russulaceae > Lactarius > Lactarius vividus. The sequence continues at coordinate 1,143 of JAKELG010000667.1, forward strand.
GCAACCGACAAAACGAGAAACGGGGAGGTCACACCCCGAGACCAATGGGTCCAAGCCCTTAACAAGGCGCGTGACCCAAACGCCATGGATATTAGCCGCACTAGAGCCCGTGCCACCCTCACAGACGCTGAGAAGCAAAGGCTGGTCGCGGAGGGGAGATGTTTCCGATGCGGAGAAAAGGGTCATGTTGTCGCGTAATTGCCCACAAAAAGGCACTCGCGCTGCTCAAACCACAAGCGACGGAGGAGCGCCTCCTCCCGTCCCCACTACCCCCGCAGTACCGCCTCCCCCCCTCGTTACTCGAGTCGCCATATCAGCAAACCGCGTACTGTCGAATGATGAAGCGGCTGACGCTCAGATCGCAGCGTTGGCCGCTCAACCAAAAGAAGTGCGGGACCTCTTGGTGGAGAAGCTTTTTGGAGGAAAGGATTTTCCGAACGCCTAAACCCGTCGGCCTGGGCAAAGGCGTTACACGTGTATTATAGCAGATATCGATCTATGCGAATCCCAGTCCTTTTCAAATCTGCAAACGCGACGGCCGAACGACAGGTCCTGTTGGACTCTGGAGCAACCGACAACTTTATTTGTGCGGAACTGCTCAAACGAACGCATCTCGGAACCCGGCCCGTCTCCGCCCCCATCACCATATGGAACGTTGACGGGACCTATAACCGAGACGGCGCGATAACCCAGTACACCGATTTAGCGGTGCGGACTGGTGAGCGCACGAAGACACTTCGTTTCCTGGTTACCAACCTAGGAAAGGACGAAGCGATCCTGGGCTACCCCTGGTTCTCGGCCTTTGAGCCAGAGATAAAATGGAGGAATGCCACGCTGAACGAAGACTTCCAACCGGTCGTGATCTCCAGCCTGAACCTCCAAAGCAACGCCATGCCATTAGAGGCCGCTATCAGGGCTTTGCAGGCATATGAGCTCGATGAGGAGGCATGGGAGCAGGTTGTGAACGAAGAATCGGAGCCGAATATTACCTTCCTGCGAAAAACGACCACTGCATCCGAACTCGCTCAACAGGAAGCGGCAAAGAAACCGACTCGAACGTTTGAGGAAATGGTTCCTCCAGAATATTGGTCACACCGTAAGGTGTTTAGCGAAGAAGCGTCACACCGATTTCCCCCACCCCGCGTATGGGACCACGCTATCGAATTACTCCCCGACGCACCCGCCGCGCTTGACTGCAAGGTGTACCCACTCACCGCGAACGAAGGAGAGGCACTCACGGCCTTCCTGAACGAACAACTAGAGAAGGGGTATATTCGCCCCTCGAAATCCGCCTATGCGTCGCCCTTCTTCTTCATCAAAAAGAAGGATGGAAAGCTACGTCCGGTACAGGACTACCGACGTCTCAACGAACTCACCATAAAAAACCACTACCCACTCCCGCTTATTCCCGAACTCGTCGATCGCATCCGAGTCGCGCGGCTGTACTCAAAATTGGACATCCGATGGGGTTACAACAACATTCGCATCCAAGAAGGAGACGAATGGAAGGCGGCGTTCAAAACCAATCAAGGCCTGTTTGAACCACGCGTCATGTTCTTCGGCCTCACTAACTCCCCGTCCACCTTCCAAACGATGATGGATACCATCTTCCGCGACCTCATCCTGACGAACGAAGTCGTCGTCTACATGGACGATATCCTTGTCGCCACCGCAGATGATAAGCAACACCATCGGAAAGTCCTCCACGAAGTACTGCGGCTCTGCGAAGAACACGATCTTTACGTAAAACCAGAAAAGTGCGAGTTCGAAGTCTACGAAACAGAGTACTTAGGCCTCATCATTGGCCACGGACGGCTACGAATGGACCCCGTCAAAGTCCGAGGAATCCGGGAATGGCAACCCCCGAAAAGTCTCAAAGAAGTTCGCGCGTTCCTAGGATTCTGCAACTTCTACCGGAGGTTCATACGAGGATTCTCGCAACTCGCTCGACCCCTCCACGATCTCACAAAAAAGGAGGTACAATGGCGTTGGGACGATATGCAGCAGAACGCCTTTGAAGACATAAAAAGGCGCATATGCGAAGAACCCGTACTACTGTTTCCAAACCTCACGAAACCCTTCGAGCTCGAAGTAGACGCGTCAAATGTCGCAATAGGAGCAGTGCTAAATCAGCTAGGACCCGACCAGAAGTTCCATCCGGTAGCGTTCCATTCTGAATCATTCACCGAAACAGAACGGAATTACGATATCTACGACCGGGAACTACTGGCAGTGGTTAAAGCTCTACGCGCATGGAGAACGTACCTCGTAGGATCCCCTCATAAAATCATCATCCACACCGACCACGCCAACCTTCAGTACTGGAAGGAACCCCGGAAGATCAACCGGAGGATCGCGCGAGAGTTCCTAGAGCTGTCGGAATATGACTTCATCCTGAGACACGTAGCAGGAACAAAAAATGCGCGCGCAGACGCCCTGTCCAGGCGGTCGGACTATGAGTCCGGCGAAGGAGACAACACCGACGTCATTGTCCTACCAGCCGAAAGATTCATCCGGGCGACCCAAATGTCAATATGTGATATGGACCTTTGGTCGAAGGTAGCCCAAAACGCCGGCAAAGAGGAAGCGACACGATGGGCCGAACACCACAACCTTAAACAACACGAAGGGTTGTGGTGGAAAGACGACGCATTGGTTGTTGTCGGGGACAACAATCTTAAGCGGGGGGTAATTTCCTTCTTCCACGACTCTCCAAGTATGGGCCACCCTGGAATTGCCAACACACGTGAGCTGATACGACGCGATTACTGGTGGCCCACTATACGAGAGGATGTCGAGGAGTATGTTAAAGGATGCGCCATATGCCAGGCCAACAAAATCAACCCCCACCGACAAAAACCCCACCTATTCCCCATATCTACCAACCCCGAAGCCGAGCCATTCGAAGTTGTTGCGATGGATTTTATCACGAAACTACCACTATCCCAAGGTTTCGACTCCATCCTCACGATCACAGACCACGACTGTTCAAAGGCCGCAATTTTTATACCATGCCACGAAACCATCACAGCTGAAGGAGTAGCACGACTCTATCTACAACACGTCTACCCACACTACGGAATACCCCGCAAACTCATCACGGATAGAGACCCGCGATTCACGTCCGCATTCATGAAAGGGCTGTGTAGCACGCTGGGAATACGGCAGAATATTTCCTCCGCGTACCACCCTCAAACAGATGGCCAATCAGAACGCACCAACCAATGGCTGGAACAGTACCTACGCCACTGGAGTAACGTCCAACAAGACAACTGGGCCGAGGCACTCCCGGTAGCCCAGTTCGCACACAATTCTTGGCCAAACGCCACTACAAAACACTCCCCGTTCTCGCTCATCATGGGGTGGGAACCACGAACCACCTGGGTCCCGAAACCCACCACGGTACCATCAGTCGATCAACGCCTAGACGAGATGACCACGAGGCGACAACACGCGCAGGATTGCATTAAACACGCGCAAAACCTCATGGCCAAAAGAGGAAGAACCCGCTTCATCCCTTACGCCGAAGGGACCCAGGTCTGGCTAGAAGGGACGAACCTGAGAACATTCTACCCCACTGCGAAGCTAGCCCCCAAGCGCCATGGTCCGTTCCGAATTAAGAAGGCACTATCAGAAGTAACGTACGAGTTGGAGCTGCCGAGCACGTGGAAGATACACCCAGTCTTTCATGCGAACCTCCTCACGCCCTATAAGGAGACGGAGCTACACGGGAAGAACTTTTCACGACCACCACCTGAACTCGTGGATGGAGAAGAAGAGTTCGAAGTGGAGCGGATCATGGGGACACGGCTCCATGGACGAGGGCGCAAGCTCCAATTCCTAATCAAGTGGAAGGGTTTTCCCATGAGTGACAGCACATGGGAACCAGCTGACCACGTCAAACACGCGAAGGATGTAATCGCCGACTTCTATCGCCGCAACCCCACAGCTGATGGAGCAGGACGAACAATATAAAAGGAGTCAACCAAAGGATGAAACCCCATCGCCCACCATGACGACTCCCACTTCCAAAACAGCTCCTGCCAACGACCGCCCACGTCCCCCGTCCGCTATAATCCTTGAACGCCTCACAGTCCCCTCACAGTCCGAAGGGATTCCAACCCCCTTCGTATCCCGTACCCCGTACTCCGTAGTTCCCTCTCGACCCCCTACCCCCGTCTTGGCTATTGCCCTCAACGTATCCCCTACGAGTCCTACGCCACCACCGTCGTCTCCCCCACCACTAGAGCCAGCCGTTGCGCCGCTCTTGGAAGCGCCCCCAGGCATCACCCCAGTCGTCCCCCTGTCACAGCTCGCATCTGAGCTACCACACCCTTACTCGCTGACCCCCGCCGCTCCCCCTCGTCGAGTACGACCGGACCCTCGGCTCGCATCTTTAGATGACGACGAGGAACCGATTGACGAAGGGGACGACGAGGAGTCGGACGACCCGGGCCTCCCATTCTTCCTTAATGCCCCTGATACGCCGTTCTTTTTCCCTCTCATGATCCCGCTAGAGGACGATGTCACGAAGGTCCCGGCGAAGTACATTTACTATCGCCGCGACTATCGAGAGATTGTCGGAACTCTGGGAAGAGGAAGACCCTGCTACTGCCAGGAGGTATATCTATCGACGCCCCGACCCTCAGCTATGCACCCCGCCATCTCCCCTCATCAGCTTGCCGTCTTCAGTCCACAAGACCCCCGCGCCGTCACCATCAACGAGGTCCTGAGCGAACTCAAAAACCCTCGCCTGTCGGCGGAGGTTGCGAGGTTGCGGCAGTGCCTGGGGGACAAGATCGCTCTGGATGCGCGGCGGGCGGACCTGCGACGGCTTGAGCAGGAAGCTACACGGGACCAGTTCCACTTAGACGCCACTTTAGAGGGTATTACCAAACGCCTGCAGTACGCAGGCGCCATCCCACTCATAACCGACAAATTTGTCGAACTCACCACTCGCCCGGTACGCCCCCGCCATCTCTACCCTGAGCTTCCCCTTGCACCCCGACGCGGTGGACCAGTCGAGATGCCGCGCCTCGTGGACGGGCCCAGTCGCACGCAGAAGCGGCGGAAGTGCTATCTGTGCAAGAAGCGGGGCCACAAGATGAGCGAATGCCCGAATCGCCCCCCGTCTGGGGTGTGTACATGGTGCGCGAGTCGGGCTCACGAGTCGGCTAACTGCCTTATCCATCGACTCGCCCCCATCACCCCAGCGTTTGAGGAACCTTCCGAGCGCCCTCGGTGGTGCGGGAAGTGCCTCCGGTTCGATGCGCGACACGACGAGATAGAATGCCCGCAGTACGAGATGTGCCGGCGGTGTGGGGAGCGCGGAAGGTATCTATTCCTCCGCCGACACGTTTGCCCGGTGGACAACCGGGATGATGAAACTAACGACCCCAGCGCTGATGTATACGACTACGTTGGCAGTGACTGAAGTCGTGGCGACTTCAGGTCTAACAGGGGGGTAATGTTACGATTTTCTTCCCTTTTCCTTTGGACGCTTCCGTTCCTTGATTCTTATTCCCGCGCCCCACCTTGTTACGTTCATAACTCATCACGCGCCCAACCGTTCCCATGATCTCTTCGCCGCACGATACGCCCTCATGTCCTCTTCCTTGTATATCAAAGTTCACGGCGCTCCGGTCTCAGCTGACTCCCACATGACCCCGCGTAATCGCCCTGTTTCTTACTATAGCATTGCCTTTGTTCCGCTTTTGTTTAAGGACTCCACTTATCGCGCCATATGTTTGTTGCGTACAAACATCCTGTACCAGTATATAAGTCGCACGCTACCTAGCTTGTACGGTAGACTTGACTTCTTGTGTAATACCACATCGTTGTCAATCCACGAACGCCTTTGGCTCGCTGTTTCGCTTGAGCACGACTTTGGTTCGCCGTTGCGCTTGAACCCCAGAACCCTCGACTACCACTCACGTGTCTGAGGAGACCGTGTGGTGCTTATTCATCATCGAACTTAGCCTTGAACGGCTAGCTCACGTCCCGTTACCTCGGCCTGAACGACTTAGTGACGTGCACGTCGCACATAACGTTCCTGTGGTAACGTTACACCATGGACATTAGCCGCACTAGAGCCCGTGCCACCCTCACAGACGCTGAAAGCAAAGGCTGGTCACAGAGGGGAGATGTTTCCGATGTGGAGAAAAGGGTCATGTGTCGTGTAATTGCCCACAAAAAGGCACTCGTGCTGCTCAAGCCACAAGCGACGGGGGAGCGCCTCCTCCCGTCCCCACTACCCCCCGCAGTATCGTCTCCCCCCCTCGTTACTCGAGTCGCCATATCAGCAAACCGCGTACTGTCGAATGATGAAGCGGCTGACGCTCAGATCGCAGCGCTGGCCGCTCAACCAAAAGAGGTGCGGGACCTCCTGGTGGAGAAGCTTTTTGGAGGAAAGGATTTTCCGAACGCCTAAACCCGTCGGCCTGGGCAAAGGCGCTACACGTGTATTATAGCAGATATCGATCTATGCGAATCCCAGTTCTTTTCAAATCTGCAAACGCGACAGCTGAACGACAGGTCCTATTGGACTCTGGAGCAACCGACAACTTTATTTGTGCGGAACTGCTCAAATGAACGCATCTCGGAACCCGGCCCGTCTCCGCTCCCATCACCATATGGAACGTTGACGGGACTTACAACCGAGACGGCGCGATAACCCAGTACACCGACTTAGCGGTGCGGACTGGTGAGCGCACGAAGACGCTCCGTTTCCTGGTTACCAACCTAGGGAAAGACGAAGCGATCCTGGGCTACCCCTGGTTCTCGGCCTTTGAGCCTGAGATAGAGTGGAGAAATGCCACGCTGAACGAAGATTTCCAACCGGTCATAGTCTCCAGCCTGAACCTTCAGAGCGACGCGATGCCACTAGAGGCCGCCATCAAGGCCTTGCAGGCATATGAGCTCGATGAGGAGGCATGGGAGCAGGTTGTGAATGAAGAACCGGAGCCAAAAATTGCCTTCCTGCGGAAAACAACGACAGCATCAGAACTTGCACAACAGGAAGCGGCAAAACGACAGGCTCAAACGTTCGAGGAAATGGTTCCTCCAGAATACTGGTCACACCGCAAGGTGTTTAGTGAGGAAGCGTCACATCGATTTCCCCCAGCTCGCGTATGGGATCACGCCATTGAGTTACTTCCCAACGCACCCGCTACCCTCGACTGCAAGGTGTACCCCCTGACAACAAGCGAAGGAGAGGCGCTCACAGCCTTCCTTAATGAACAACTCGAGAAGGGATACATTCGTCCCTCAAAATCCGCTTACGCGTCATCCTTCTTCTTTATCAAGAAGAAGGACGGGAAGTTACGCCCAGTACAGGACTATCGACGCCTTAACGAGCTCACTATAAAAAATCACTACCCCCTCCCACTCATCCCAGAACTCGTCGACCGCATCCGAACTGCACGATTATATTCAAAGCTAGACATTCGATGGGGGTACAATAACGTTCGCATCCAGGAGGGAGATGAATGGAAGGCGGCGTTCAAAACCAACCAGGGGTTGTTTGAACCGCGCGTCATGTTTTTCGGCCTCACCAACTCCCCCTCTACCTTCCAAACGATGATGGATACTATATTCCGCGATCTTATTCTGACAAACGAAGTCGTTGTTTACATGGACGACATCCTCATTGCCACCGCCGACGACACCGACCATCATCGGAAAGTTCTCCACGAAGTACTACGGCTTTGCGAAGAGCATGATCTCTATGTGAAACCGGAGAAATGCGAATTTGAGGTCTACGAAACAGAGTACTTGGGCCTCATCATTGGCCACGGACGACTGCAGATGGACCCTGTTAAGGTTCGAGGGATCCAAGAATGGCAAACCCCAAAGAACCTCAAGGAAGTCCGCGCCTTCCTAGGATTCTGCAATTTCTACCGAAGATTCATACGAGGATTCTCCCAACTTGCCCGACCCCTTCACGACTTAACAAAGAAGGAGATCCAGTGGCATTGGGGTGACACACAGCAGAATGCCTTCGAAGACATCAAAAGGCGCATATGCGAAGAACCAGTACTCTTGTTCCCAGACCTCACCAAGCCATTCGAATTAGAAGTTGACGCGTCAAATGTCGCGGTCGGAGCAGTGCTGAATCAGCTTGGCACCGACAAGAAGTTCCATCCCATAGCGTTCCACTCCGAATCGTTTACGGAGACAGAACGGAACTACGACATCTACGACCGGGAGTTACTAGCCGTGGTCAAAGCACTACGAGCATGGAGAACATACCTCGTAGGATCCCCCCACAAAGTTATTATCCACACCGACCACGCCAATCTCCAGTATTGGAAGGAACCCCGAAAAATCAATCGAAGGATCGCGCGCGAATTCCTAGAACTGTCAGAATATGACTTCATTCTCAGACACGTAGCTGGAACCAAGAACGCGCGCGCGGACGCCCTGTCCAGGCGGTCGGACTATGAATCCGGCGAAGGGGACAATGCCAACGTTATCGTCCTACCAGCAGAAAGGTTCATTCGAGCCACCCAAATGTCAATATGTGATATGGATATTTGGTCCCGGGTGGCTCAGAACGCTAGTAAGGAAGAGGCGGCACGATGGGCCGAACACCACAACCTCAAACAGCACGACGAGTTGTGGTGGAAAGACGACGCATTAGTCGTTGTCGGGGACAACGATCTTAAGCGGGGGGTAATCTCCTTCTTTCACGATTCTCCAAGCATGGGCCACCCTGGAATCGCCAACACACGTGAACTAATACGACGCGACTACTGGTGGCCCATGATACGAGAAGACATTGAAGAATATGTCAAGGGATGCGCCGTATGTCAGGCCAACAAGATCAACCCCCATCGACAAAAACCCCACCTATTCCCCATATCCACTGACCCAGAGGCGGAACCATTCGAAGTCGTAGCTATGGACTTCATTACCAAACTACCTCCATTGCAGGGATTTGACTCCATCCTCACGATCACCGACCATGATTGCTCAAAGGCCGCGATCTTCATACCATGTCACGAAACTATTACCGCTGAAGGAGTAGCTCAACTATACCTCCAACACATCTACCCACATTACAGGATCCCACGAAAGCTCATCACAGACCGAGACCCGCGATTTACGTCCGCCTTTATGAAGGGGCTGTGCAGCACGCTTGGGATACGACAAAACATATCCACCGCCTATCACCCCCAAACAGACGGCCAGTCGGAACGCACCAACCAGTGGCTGGAGCAATACCTACGCCATTGGAGCAATGTACAACAGGATAATTGGGCGGAAGCTCTTCCAGTGGCACAGTTTGCACACAACTCTTGGCCAAATGCTACCACGAAGCACTCCCCATTCTCACTTATTATGGGGTGGGAACCACGAACCCATTGGGTCTCAAAACCCACTCCCACACCATCAGTTGACCAACGTCTAGACGAAATGACCACGAGACGACAGCACGCGCAAGATTGCATCAAACACGCGCAGAATCTTATGGCGAAAAGGGGGAGAAGCCGTTTCATCCCCTACGCCGAGGGGACCCAGGTCTGGCTAGAAGGAACGAACCTCAAAACCTTCTACCCCACCGCAAAACTCGCCCCTAAACGTCACGGGCCTTTCCGAATTAAGAAGGCCTTATCGGAAGTGACGTATGATGTTACGTTTCGTTCTCGGACTGCCCGGCCCGGTCGTGGACTCTGACGTATTCGCGATGACTCGGTATGTCAGACGTAATGTGTCATGGACTCCGGATCTTACTGCCTCATGTTTCGGCTGACTGATGACTCCTATTGTTGTACGTACTGACGATTACGCCTGCTGACTGATGACTCTATTGTTGTACGTGTTGTGGATTACAATAACGACTGCGCATTCCATTATTTAGGATACGCTACTTACGCTATTGGCTACCTACAAGTTCGAGCGGAGTCGGAACTAACTCCCTTACATGTATTTAAGCCCGTAGTATTACGGACCAGGATCCTCATCTTGGTCTTCTTCCAATACCACCACTTCTACTCGTCTTCTGTGCTAGGGACTCGCAGTGTCCCTAAGTGAGCTAGCTCCGGCATATCCCTCTACGACCAAGAAGGGATCCCCGTGACCGTATCTCCATCTTCCCTCGTGAATGGTAGATCAGCCGACCGTGACTTATCCGCCCGGAACCACGTGTCATCTCGTCTTCGAATACCTCAACTCGCGCACCGCTCACCCTACCCACTGCTATTACATCGTCGACAATCTCGACTGGGAATACATCCGCAAAGTCCCTAGTCCCCCTCCAAACATCCCTATAGAAGAGACGTTGTATACCTATAGGGACTCCACAGGCACGTATTGGCCTCATCCCGCAGTCTTTCCCGAGCACTCGGACAACCACAGGTTTTACCCCCGAGGGAATCCACGTCACAACAGTGTCTAAGTCAGACAAACGTCCGTGGTAGACGTTACATTAAGACCAAGATCCTTCAACGTGGCTTCCGCAGTAACAACCCGCGACCTCTGGATCCCATTCCGACCCTATCACATCGACAGAAGAGGGGAACGCAACGTCCCCAAACAATACCTCAAAGAGGCCTTTTGGCAGACAGAACAAGGAGATCCAGGCTACGTAGTCCTCTACACCTACAAGGACGGCAAAACCGGACTTATCCCGGTAGAATTTAACTTTGAACACACCTGTTGGACAGAACTCAAGTGGGACGCTCTCCACTACAAACTACAAGTCGTCCGACCCGCAGGATCGAGCCTCAAACTCGACATATTGCAAAGCGAAGTCAACACCAGAGATCAGTGGGGTCCCATCGACGGACAAGAAGAAGAACCAGTCCGCTCCCCCACTCCCAAGACACCCGCACCATCCCCTTCGTTGGGAAGCAACCCAGAGGAAATTCGAATCCTCGAAGCACAAGCCGAAGAAGAAGAAGCGCAGCTGGGACTATTAGCTGAGTCCATCCCCACAGACATGACCACTACTATCACCGAACAACCCACTACGTTCCAGGAACCCGTGCGCATCAGCCGTGGGGAAGGCCCCCCTCCAGGAGGACACGGAGGAGGAGGAGGAGGCGAAGGAGGAGGCGATGGAGGAGGCGACCCAGGAGGACCTCTCTTCACCGGACCAAACGTATCAAGCGGGACCAAACCTGAGAAGTTTATGGGCAAAGAACCCCTCGTATTCACTGGAGACCGTACCAAAGTCCAACAATTCCTCACTCAATGGGAACTATTCGTAGAAACCAACTACGACAACCCTGCGTTCACCCTCCCCTACCGCAAAGCACTAATCTTCCTGACCTACATCCAGGGAGACCACGTCAACGAATGGGTCCTCTCCACCACCAAGTGGGTCAAGGCCTACAAGGCCAAGCACGGCCCTTACGACAGATGGATCTGGGAAGCTATCAAACTTGGCTTCTGCAACACGTTCGCCGACACTCTCGAAAAGGAAAGGGCGCAACAAGAGCTCCAGAAAGGTTTCCGCATGGAAGGACAAGACATCGACTCGTACGTCGCCAAGTTCGAGAAGGCGGTTCGAGAAGCGGGATACCGTTTCGACGACTCGCTCGTCCTGGACAAATTTACCAGCGGACTTCCGGTGGAACTATACAAGAATGCCTACAACTTCCACAGCCCGAACACGTATGCACAATGGAAAGTAGCCGCGCTAGAACAACAGCGCAAATGGATGCATCTCCAAACGCGTTTGGGGGGACGTAAACCCCCGGGACCCGGTAAGCCGGGCAACACTTCCCTTAGAACGTTCAATGCTCCAAATCGTCCGCAGCAACCGCGCCAAGGGTGGCAGGCGTTCAGAAATCACCCCAACGCCATGGATACCACACCAGGAAGGGTCAGAGCCCGACTCGCGGGATCTGAAGAAATCGACTACACCAAACCCCCATACACCCAACAGGGGGGACGACCAAATCAAGGAATCATCGACAAGAAGAACCTTCTTTGCTACAACTGTGGCAGAGCGGGCCACTTCCAACGCGACTGTCGACAACCTCGCCGCCCGCGCAACAACGCGAACTGGCAACCGCGCCAAGGACGCGGGGCGTTTATAGAAGAGATTCAAAGTGTAGCCGAAGAACCCCTAATCCAACTCGAAGACGACGGTGGCAGTAGCCGCGGCGCCCGCGCCACCACTGATACGCCACAAGAACGGGCGACCAGCTGGATAAACGGAGTTCGAAATCTCAACGACGAGGCCAGAGACTTGGTAGTTCGGGACCTGTTGGGGCGAGAGGATTTTCAAAGCGCCTGAACCCGACGGCCTGGGTAAGGGCATTACGGTGTAATTCTGTGTTCATAACGCGCTATCAATCTATGCATGTCCCAGTTTCATTGTGCGCGAGTTACGCCATGGCCGACAAAAGAGCACTAGTGGACTCCGGAGCCACAAACAACTTCATACATCCGGACTTCGTCAAACGAATGAGGCTAGGCCTCAAAGAGCTAGACCGTCATCGAAAGATCTGGAACATCGACGGCACGCATAACAAAGGGGGCAAGATTACCCACTGCGTGGATCTAGAGGTACAAACCAAGGGAATCGTCAAAGAAATGAGATTCCTAGTCACCGACGTAGGAGGGGAGGACATCATTCTAGGATACCCCTGGCTGGCAACCTTCCAACCCGACATCCAGTGGGCCACGGCCACCCTAAACGAAGCTGAGTACCCAGTAGTCCTACGAACTATGAATCCCTCAAAACCCCGGATAGATCCGGTCATTGCCAGACTCGTACTCGAGAAACTGCTACTACCAAACAAGCAGAAGATCGAGGAACAACTCAAGAAGGAATGCGACCTCGAAGACACTCGCCTTCGAGCAACAATGTCGACGGAAATGGCGATTGAAGCCAAGCAATACACGGAAGCAAAAGCGGTACCGGAAGAATATCAAAGGCACGTCAAAATATTTAGCGAAGAAGAATCGAACCGATTCCCACTATCAAAACCGTGGGATCACGCAATCGACTTCAAGCCGAACGCCCCGGACACTATCGACTGCAAGGTTTATCCCATGAGCCAAGCAGAAGATGTAGCGCTCAAGGAATGGATTGACGAACAACTGGCCAAAGGATACATCAGACCATCAAAATCCCCGTATGCATCATCCTTTTTCTTCATTAAGAAGAAGGACGGAAAGCTACGCCCCGTACAGGACTACCGGAACATCAACAATTGGACTATACGCAACCAATATCCCCTTCCGCTCATCCCAGAACTCATCTCCGACCTAAGCGGAGCGTTCATATTCACCAAACTGGACATCCGTTGGGGGTATAACAACGTAAGGATCAAAGAAGGGGATCAAGAGAAAGCGGCGTTCAAAACAAAATACGGACTTTTCGAACCCACGGTAATGTTCTTTGGGCTAACCAACTCTCCGGCAACATTCCAAACCATGATGAACGAAATCTGCAAAGACCTCATTGCATACCACGAAACCAAAGGGACGATCATCAGGGTATACATGGACGACATAGGAATAGCCACTCGATCAACAGAACAGGCACACATCGACGCGGTACACGACATACTGGACCTTTTGGAAGAAAATGACCTATTCCTCAAACCGGAAAAATGCACCTTCCACGCCCCTAGCATCGATTACCTGGGGGTAATCATTGAAAAGGGGGTGACACGAATGGACCCCGTCAAAATTTCGGGCATCAAGGATTGGCCAACCCCCAAAAACGTCAAACAGGTGCGATCATTCCTAGGTTTCTGCAACTTCTACCGCGCTTTCATCCGAAATTTTGCCACACATGCACGACCCCTCAACAAACTCACACGCAAGGACACCGAATGGACATGGACAACCGTAGAACAAGAAGCCTTCGACAAAATCAAGAAACTCGTCACGGAAGAACCGGTACTCGCACATGCAAAACTGGAAGACCAATTCGAACTAGAGGTGGATGCCTCAGGGTTCGCAGTAGGAGCAGTGCTACTCCAGCGTAAAGAAGATGGCAAGAGACACCCCATTGCGTACTATTCGAACACGCTCAGCGCCGCAGAACGGAACTACGACATATACGACTTGGAACTACTGGCAATCGTCAAAGCACTCCGAAACTGGCGGCATTACCTAGCCAGATCTCCACACAAGATCAAGGTTTTCTCGGACCACATGAACCTCCAATACTGGCGATCCCCACAAAAGATAAGCCGCCGAGTCGCCCGGGAAGTACTGGAACTCTCAGAATATGACATCGAAATTCACCACATCAAAGGTACGGCAAATGGAAGAGCCGACGCCTTATCTAGACACCCGGATTACGACCAAGGAGAAAACGACAACGATCAAGTAACGGTGTTACCTGATGAAATCTTTGTCAGGGCCGCAGCAATAGACACCACGGAAGATCCCCTCCGCATCAACGCCACTATCTCGGTACAAGAGATGGAAAAGGTAAACCCGGTATACGCCCAGGATGAAGATAAGCTCCGCCCTTGGACAGACCCACACGGACTAAAGAAGGTCGAAGGAACCTGGTACAAAGACGGACGCTGAGTAGTCACGGGAGGACTCCTAGAAAAAAGAGAACTCATCAAGAACCATCACGACCCTCCGGTATACGGACATCCGGGAATCAGCCGAACGATCAAACTCGTGGAAAGGTACTACTGGTGGCCAGGCCTTAGAAACGAGGTCATGGAGTACGTCAAGGGTTGCGCCGACTGTCAGCGCATCAAAGTCAACACCAAGGCCATCAAAGCGCCATTGCGCCCAATTTTCCCAAAACCCGAAGCTATGCTGTTTGAAACTATTGCCCTTGACTTCATCACTAAACTTCCAGAAGCACAGGGCTGTGACACGATCCTCACGATAACGGACCATGACTGTACAAAATGTCCCTCTTTATCCCCTGTCAAGAAGAAATCTCGGCCGAAGGCACAGCCGCGTTGTATGTCAAGCATGTGTTTCCCCGATTCGGACTCCCGGGCAAAATCATCAGCGATCGAGACCCCCGATTCGCCTCCAAATTCACACGTGAACTATGCAAAATACTTGGTATCGAACAGAACATCTCCACGGCCTACCACCCGAGGACGGATGGGCAGTCGGAGCGCACGAACCAATGGCTGGAACAGTACCTGCGATTCTGGGTCAACGAACGACAGGACAACTGGATCCATTATCTCCCCATGGCTGAGTTCACGCATAATAACTGGCCCAGTGAGACCACTAAAGAATCTCCGTTCCAGCTCCTTATGGGATACAATCCTCGTGCTGATTGGACCGATAGGCCATCCCGATACCCCAAGTGGCGCTAAGGGTCAAACAGTTCAAGGAACTCCGCAGCGCGCGCAGCATGATGATCAAAGCGCAGCAGGGGTGGATCAAGGCCAAAGATACGCCCAAATTCCCTCGGAGACCAAGTGTGGCTAGAGGGACGCCACTTACGCACACA